>PVKU01000076.1:600000-809285 GCA_004027475.1 Anoura caudifer
CTTGTTTGGGACTCTGTTCTTCCTGGACTTGCATGTCTATTTCCTTCACCAAATTGGGGAATTTTTCTTTCATTATTTTTTCAAACAGATTTCCAATTTCTTGCTCTTTATCTTCTCCTACATCCCTATAAGATGACTATTAGACCTTTTGAAGTTGTCCTAGACACGGCTTATACTATCCTCATTTTTGGGGGTACTCTTTTTCTTCTTGTACTGATTGGTTGTTTTTTCGTTCTTTATGTTCCAGATCATTAATTTTGATTCTTGGGTTCATCTACTCTACTGTTGTTTCCTAGAAATTGTTCTTTATTTCAATGAATGTATCCTTCATTTCTGACTGGATCCTTTCTGTGCTGTTGAGATCCTCACTGCGTTTCTTGAGCATCCTTATAACCATTGTTTAGAACTCTACATCTAACAGATTGCTTATCTCCATTTTGTGTAGCTCTTTTTCTGGCGTTTTGATCTGTTCTTTCATTTGGGCCATGTTTCTTTGTCTCCTCATTTTAGCAGCCTCCCTATGTTTGTTTCTATGTATTAGATAGAGCTGCTTTGACTCCATGTCTTGGTAGCATGGCCTATTGTAGTGTAGGTGTCCTGTAGGGTCCAGTAGCACAGCCAACCCTATCACCCCAGCTGGGTTCTCGAGGTGCGCCCTTTGTGTGGGCTGAGTATACTCTCTTAATTGAGCCTTGGTTGTTGTTGGCAGATCAGTGGGAGGGATTTTTCCAGGCCAGTCACCTGCAAGGACTGGCTGTGACCACTGACCACAAGCTTCAGCCCTCTGTGAAGGATTAGCTATGCATGGACATGGTGGTGGTGCTTTTGTGATCTGTAACTGTTTAATGAGTGTGCTGACCATGGGGCTTCCAGGGTAGTGTAGGCCAAGGTCAGCCAACACCTGTGTTTTGCCTGGGGCCACCCTGTCTGAGCTATAAAGCAATCTGAGATGGCTGCTACTTGTGCTGGGCTGGGAGATTCCCAGGCAAAGCCAAACTGTGAATCTAGCTGCTGCTGCCAGTGCTGGGTCTGAGGCTCACTGAGGCCAGCTGTTGCTTGTTTGAGAGGATTTAGGAAGTTGTGCAGCATGAGCCAAGAACAGCCATTCATTTGGAAAAGCAGCTTGGGTGGGGCCATGAATTGTGTGGAGAGGAGCTCTGGGGATCTCAACAGGCAGGTCAAACAGTGTTAGCCAGGTTGATGGAGTCTCAGATATGGCTCCAGTTTGCTGGTTCTGTGGTAGTAGGGGGTTTACAAAAGGGACAGTTGCCTCTGCTCACCTCAATGCCAGACACTTCAGTTTCTCTCACTATGCCACTGGTGCCTTTCAAGCTGCCATTCTGGTCCTGGAGCGCAGAGGGAGTGGGTCTGAGTTGGTGAGTCTGTGTGTGGGTTCTTTAATAGGAACCACTTGGGGCTTCAGAAGTTTCTTTCACTGACTCAATCCCTGCTGGTTTTTGCAGCCAGGAGTTGTGGAGACTTATCTTTCTGGCACTGGAACCCAGGGCAGCAGTGCCGGATTAGGGGGGGAGCAGGGGGTTGGTGTGGGGCTGGCACTCCTTGCTCCTGTAATATCCCTCCCAAATTTTTACCCATGACATCTGGGTGAGGGACCAGCCCATTCTGTGTCTACATGCCTCCTACCATTGTGGATGGTTGTGGTTTCTTTAATTCCATAGTTACCAGGCTGCTATTCAACTTGATTTCTGATGGTTCTGAGTGATGGTAGTTCTTATATTTAGTTGTAATTTGGTGTAGTTGTACAAAAACGTGAGCCATGTCTGCCTACAGTGTCATCTTTATTGGAAGTCTTGCCAAGAGTGATAAACTTCAATAGTAAAATGAAATAGGGACTGTTTAAAGTAAATTTTTGAGAGTCCTGCTGGGATGACATAGATAGTTCTACAGTTGATCTGACCTCTCATCAGGCTAGCCCAGGCACTGCAGGTGTGTTCTCTCACGACAGTGCAGGCAACCTGAGAACATCGGGAATTAGCCAGAGCCTTTTTTGAACACTTGATTTCATCAACTCTACTAAAGTTTCATTGGTTATATCAGAACATACGGTTGAGCGCAGATTTATATTAGTGAAATTAAATTTCACATTTAAAAAACTTTTGTATTGAATTTATTGGGGTTACATTGGTTAATAAAATTGTATTGATTTAATGTGTAATACTTCACATTCTGATGGAAGAGGCTGGAACATCAAATTGCAGAGAGTTGAGTAGAGAATGAGGCCATTAATGTAATCAGTCTATCACATGTATGTAGAACATGACAGAATCTGCACGGCATGACCAATACAGAGGAAAGGCTTAAAAGTGTGACAGAAAGGACTGTCCAGCAACTTAACCATGTGAGAATTTGGAATATGACAGAGGTACCTCTACAGTCAATGGAATAAGGAAAACAAAGATTTTATAAATATTGGCACAGTGTACTTACATGGGAAAAAGTCTCTGTTTAAAAATAGAGACTTTACAGTATATACTAAAATAAATTGCAAATGCATTAAGGACAGCAATATAAAACAGAAAATTACAATTACACAGTAGAGGACTTCTGTGTAGAAAAGATTTTTCATTTAACATAAAATCATAGCAGTAAAGGATAAAATTTTTACAGGACAAAATATATAGATATAAATAATAGATTACAGGCTATGGGAAAACACTTGATATTCTAGTAGTTCCAAAGAATGCTAACAGGTAATTAAAGATAGTTCAATGGAAACTACAGTGAACAGGGAGTTCAAAGTAAAAGAAATGAAAATGATCAGTAAACACATAAAAATGTATTTAGTGTCACTAGAAAATATCAGGGAAATACCTAGTTTTAATTTATATTTCTGTTTCTCATGAGGTTCAATCCCTTATATTAGCAAAAAGTGAATGCAGTGTCGAATGTCAACAGTGATATGTATAAATAGATATTGTATGAAAATTGGTATTGCTACTGTGGAGAAAAATTTGGAACTATTTAGTGATGATGACCATGTGCCATATCCTGTTCTTGTCATCAACAAGAAAGGCATATGTCCCCTCAGTGATCATGTGTAGTTAGCAGTGACTGGTAAACTTCTAAATATAGGTAAATATACATCAGCCTATGTGACATCACCCCACACAACACTGGATTTTGTTCACATTTTAAAATTTTGTCCCCCACTCCTGTGTTTCAGATGGGCTGGTTTCTCTTTCCATGTCTCCTGGCTTGCTGAACTTTTCTCCTGCAGTGTCTCATCTTTAATGCTATCCTGTGGATTTGTCACTCAGATATTATATTTTTCACTTGTAAAGTTTACATTATTTTTTATATCTAACATTTTATTCTTATTTTGTTCACTTTTTCCTTTTAAGAACAATAGCTATTTTTTTAGGTTTTTAAACTTTTATTAAATTTATTAGGGTGACAATGATTAATACAGTAAGATTATATAGGTTTCAAATGTACATTTCTGTGATACATGATCTGTCTGTTGCATTGTGTGTCCACCACCCAAAATCAAATTATACTCCATCACCATATATTTGACCCCCTTTATCCCTTACTGCCCCTTTACTTTCCTTCCTTCTGGAAACCACCATACTGTTGTCTGTGACTGTCTATGACTTTTTTGTTTGTTTGTTTTTCTTATTCACTTGTTGCTTTCAGTTTCATATCCCACATATGAGTAAAATCATATGATTCTTAACTTTTGTTGCCTGACTTACTTGGCTTGACATCATGAATTCTCAAGTTCTGTCTATGTTGTCACAAATGGTAATGTTTCACCTTTTCTTACGGCTGAGGAATATTCCATTGTATATATATGCCACATCTTTATGCAGTCATCTATTGAACACATTGGTTGTTTCCATGTCTTGGAAACAAGACATGGAAACACTGAGAATAATGCTGCAGTGAATCTAGGGGTGCATACAGTAGCCTTTTTAAAGTTCTTTTCTGTTAATCTTCTCACCTGTTTTTAGTGATTGAACAGTGGTGGTCTTTTATAGTGGAATATTTCAAGCATTTACAAGCATAGAGAGAACAATGTAATAAACCTGATGTGAATATATCAACCAGCTTCAACATTTATCGATAGGTTGTAGTTTCATCTGTACCTCCTACTTTGCCACCTCTTGATTATTTTAAAGCAAATCACAGACAAACTTTTATACAAGTATTTCAAAATGAAAACACTCTACTATTAATCACACTTAAGAAAGAGCAATAGAACCCTGGCTGGTGTAGTGGGCTGTGAAGAAAGGGTCACAGGTTCAATTCCCAGTCTAGGGCACATGCCTGGATTGTGGGCCAGGTCCCCAGTAGGGGCCACATGAGAGGCAACTACACATTGATGTTTCTCTCCCTCCCTTCCTCTCTCTCTAAAAAAAATAAATCTTTTTAAAAAAGTAATAGCTAACAATAATTAGTTTATATCATTAGATGTCCATCAATATTTATATTTCCTGATTTGAAGATTTAGATGAACTTCATAAGTAACAGCAAAAGTAAAATTACTAAAACTGAAATGGAAAAAATGAATTATCACAAAACAGAGAAATTGAATTTGCAATAACAATAATAGTAAAACCTTTTCTTAAGGAATCATGGAGCCCAGATTTTTTAAATTGAAATGTTTACTTAGATAACTATAGATTCAAATGCAGTTTTAAGGAAACATGCAGAGTGACCCTATGTTCTCCTTACTTAGTTTCTCCCAGTGGTAACATTTTGCAGTATTATTGCACAACATAGGATATTGACATTAATACAGTCTCTCAGTCTTATTCAGATTTCCCAAGTTTAAGTGTGTAGTAGGAGGAATAGGAGGTTTGGATATTTACCACAGCCAGGTCCTTTGGGTCTCCTTTTATCTGGTTAGTTCTTTCGTTCTTTTGTCTTTTGACCTTGACAGTTTTGAAGATTACTGGCCAGTTAGAATATCCCTTGTTTGGATTTGTGTGATGTCTACTTATTAAATTCAGGTTATCTGTTTCCGGCAGGAATATGACACTAATGATGTTGCATACATCATTTTGATGACACTTTTTGATGACACTTTTTGAGGTCTCTCAGATTAGGTGCCTCATGATGGCGTTAACTGGTGATGCTAACTTTGAAGTAAATTAAGGTGGTGCCTGTGAGATTTCTTTACCATAGAGTTACTTTTATTCCTTTTATAACAAATATTTTCTGGCAAGAAACTTTGAGACTATACTAATACTCTGTTTCTCAACATACCTTTTCCAACTAATTTTAGCATCCATTGATGAGTTTTGACCGAACAGTTACTAGTGTACTTGCTGGTGGTGATTTTGCATTTTTTATTTTTCATCACCTGAAATTCTGTACTTGGCACTGTAGTAAACTTGCTTACTTAGAATTATATGGTGATGAAATTGAAAGAGGCTTTTAAATGATCTTTTGGTGTCAAGCCTGTTGAATAATCATACTGTGTTACTGGAGCAATAGGACTAACACAGAATTTTTGGAACATTTAAAAGGTTGTTAATTGGCATTCAGTTATTTATTGAATTTATGAGGGTGACGGTTCACAAAATCATAAAAGTTGCAACTATACAACTTAACAAAACATCATCTGCACATGTTATGCATGCATTGCCCCAAGCAAAGTCTCTTTTCTCCCTAGTTTCCCCCCTGACCTTGCCTCTAGCTATATCACCACATTGTTGTCTGGGTCCACCTGCTACACATATGTCTTTCTCTTTCTCTCTCTCTCTCTTTTTTTTCCGTTTAATCCTTTCACCTTCTTTCATCCAGCCCCTCAGACTCCCTCCCCTCTGACAGCTGTCATTCTGTTCCATGTATCCATACCTCTATTTGTATTTTGTTCCAGTTTATCATTAGATTGCACATAAAAGTGAGATCATATGATACTTGTCTTTCTCTGATTGGCTTATTTCACTTAGCTTAATAATCTGCAGCCCCATTCATGCTGTCATAAATGGTAAGATTTCTTTTTTCTTTTTTAACAGCCAAGTAGCATTACATTGTGTAAATGTTCCACAGCTTTTTTTATCCACTCATCTATTGATGGGGACTTGGGCTGCTTCCAGCTCTTGGGGCTAAATAACGCTGCAGTGCACATAGAGGTGCATATACGGTTTCGAATTATTGTCCTGGGTTTCTTCAGGTATATTCCTAGAGGTGGGATCACTGGGTCTAAAGGCAGATCTGTTTTTAATTTTTTTGAGGAAACTCTATACTGTTTTCCATAGTAGCTGCTCCAGACCGCATTCCCACTAACAGTGCACAAGGGTTCCCTTTTCTCCACATCCTATATTAATTGGCATTCAGTTAGTCTAGATTACAACAGTACTGCTTAAAGTTGGTCTATGGATTGTTGCTTATTCGTATAAAGCATTCTTACTATATTTTTGCTGAGACAAATTGTGGAAATAAACCTTTACTGTAATTTGATTTGTAAATTTTTTTCTGGTGTTTAGTAAAAATACAGCTCTGTAACTGCCTTCAGGCATATTCACTGGTGTATCTAATGTAGATTTTCTACCTCTGTCTTCAGCTTTGCTTTCAGCTTTGTTATTTTATTCATATTAAGGGTCAGCTCAATGTGGAGCCCAGCATAAAAAAGTAATACCCCTTTTTATGTGAGAGAAACAGAAAGAACACTGTGTTCTACATTTTGCGTCCTTAGCTTCACACAGAGAAGGCACTAATTTTCAGAAGAGCTAAGAGAAGGAAAGGAATGTAAAACTAATCAGGATAATTAGCAGTTATGAAAAGGCAAGTGAACAAAAGATGCAAGAGAAAAGAGAAATTGTGGAGATGCTTCTGTTTCCTTTAAGTTGGTGTTGTCAATTTATCTAGATCCTGCTTACTTTGGTAAATTTCCAGTCAGCAAGGTATACATTAATTATTACTGTTGTTACTATTTTGTCTCATGTAATAGATTCTTTTAATTTGATCTTTAATTATTTGTTTGTTTATTTTTCTAGGAATACAGGAGTTTCCAGAGAATATAAAAAATTGTAAAGTTTTAACAATTGTGGAGGCCAGTGTAAACCCTATCTCCAAGTAAGTTCTCTGTTGACTTACAAATTACTTTTGGGAAAAACTATGAAACTATGAATAGTAATAGAATATTACTTTCTATATTTTAATGAACATTTATTATTGTTAAATCTATATAAAATTATTTTAGATTGAAATGAAATCTTTAAAATAATCTTTCTAACTGCATATTTTGCAGAGGTAAATTTGACATCCAAACAGATAATACAAGCGTTTTGCTCCAGGTTGCACTGATAGATAATTTCAGAAGTGAGTCTAGAATTCAGGTCTCCTCACTCATTGTTATTGACACAATATAACAATGTCTTTACCTGCAAATCAAATGTGTGGCACACTCAAACTTTTGAAAATAGCTGAATAGTCAACAAGGGAAAAACAAGAAAAAAAGGAAAAACCAAGTGGTTGGTTCAGGGTGTTCAGCCTTTCTGGCATCTCTGGTCCACACTGAAAGAAGAGTTGTTGTTTTGGGTCACATACTAAATACAGAAACAAATGAAAACTGATGAGCAAAAAAAAAAAAGTTTTAAGTAAATTTATGATTTTTTTGTTGAGCTGTGTTCATAGCCATCCTGGGCCGCAGGTTGGATACCCCCGGTGCCATGTACCCACGGTCATATATACTCTTTTATATGGTAATGGCTATAAACGGAACATTTTCCTGGTACCAAAGCTGTTAAATTTTGCAAAAATGGAATGGTGAAACAAAAGATGAATAGAGTGAAATATAGGTTAGTATAGCTAAGTTGAAAGTTAAAACCACCTTTCACATACTATAATACTGTATTTAATTATTTTTTCTAAACCATTTCTTCTTCACTTGCTGTGGAAGATGGAGGAATGTGACATAGGGGAGAAAGAGGAGTCAAAGACAGATTTAACTTACTGCAAGAAAGTTTTGTACTATATAAAATCCAGGACAAACACGTAAAGAATGTTTTATCAGAGGGAATAAAAATAAAGCTAATACATACAGGTTTTTACATGGCCTTAAAATATCATTTGGCTTTTTATATTCTTTCTTTGTGCTTTATTATAAAATTATACAATCTTTATTTGATTATTTAGGGGATGGATGTTGAAACTGAAAATAATCTTAACCAGTGGTTCTAAAATGGGGATGATTTTGCCTTTCAGGTTTACTTGGTAAATTCTGGGGACATTTTTGTTTTTCACAGCCTGTGTTGGTGGGCAGTGCCACTCTACTGGCTCCTAGAGGGAAGAGGCCAGGGTTGCTGTTAACTGTCCACCAATGCAGAAGACAGGCTTCTCACACCAAGAATTCTCCAGCCCCAGAAGTCACTACCGTCAAAGTTTAGACTTCCTTATCTAGTCTTTTGGTTGATGTTAGCTAAGGAGAAATTTGAGAGTGCCTGCACTTGTCATATTATGTCCTAAATACATTTCTGTATATTGTGGCTCATTCATAGTTGACAATTTTATGCAGATTTTATCTTGAGACAAATACTGCCTCGCTACCTTTTCATAAAGAGATAACGATATAAACATTGAAACAGTTAACTTATTATAAAACGCAAACTTCAATTTGAGGATCATTCATAAAAGTAAGGAGGTGACTGTTATCTCTTAAGAACATGTGCTGGTTAGACAGATTCTTAGAATTTAATAAGAGACTGAATTTGTGTATGTGAGTTTAATTTAAATTCTGGTATATTTTATATAGGCTTCCTGATGGATTTTCTCAACTGTTAAACCTAACCCAGCTATATCTGAATGATGCTTTTCTCGAGTTCTTGCCAGCTAATTTTGGCAGGTAAATTATAGTTTCTTCTAAAACCTTTTCTTTTTAGCTCCTGCAAACTCTATAAAACTGTAAGATGCTTTAGTAATTCTATTAATTACAGTTTTATAGGCTCTTCTTTTGTTATTTCCAAACATTGTGGTTTTTTAGTTTCTTCAGAACTTACTTTGACTTTGAATATGTTTTTCTAACTAAGGAATAAATGCAAATGTTTAAAAGGAAAAAATATCAAATGAATTGGTTTTTAAAGTATGCAAAAGTAGAGTTTAAATGAGGGTACTTTCTGTATATTTGAAATAAGTAATGCTTATTTTAGCACTTACTGCACTTGAAAATGATGTTTGTTTATCTGTTGTCTCCACTAGAATCAAAATTCTGGAGAAAAGAACATATGGGTCTGGATTCCACCACATTGCCCCCCCACCCCATATCTGAACGTTTCTGTTCTTGTTACTGTACCTAAGTACTTTTTAAGTGAAAAGATGAATCAGAAAATGAATCAATACTAGGTACCAAATTATTACAATTTTTAAGTTGATTGTAAGAAAAACTACTACTGAACTATGTTAGTTTCACAGTCATCTTTTTGTCTGAAAATAAAAATAAACATGATTTCACTTACATGTGGAAACTTAAAAAAAAAACAAATACAGAGAACACAGATTGATTGGTGGTTGCCATGGGTATATATGAGGTGTTTTTTGGGGAGGTAAATGGGCAAAGGTGTTAAAAGATACAATCCTCCAGTTATAAATAAGTCATGGGATATTAATGTATAGCATGATGACTATATTAACATTTACTGTATTCTGTATTTGAAAATTGCAAAGAGATCTTAAAAGTTCTTATACCAGGATAAATAAATATGACTCTATGTAGTGAAGGATATTAACTAGACTTATTGTGGTGATCATTTCACTATATATACAAATATCAAATCATTATGTTGTACACCTAACACTAGTGTTATAATGTCAATTATTCATTAAAGAAAAAAAGAATTCTGGGTATTGTTGCAGCTCAGTGATTATCTTGTGGGAGCTGCATCATCCATGTTTCATATATTTATATACATATATATTTGTACATACACATATATAAAGCTTGTATACTTGTCAGATTCCTGTTCTGTATCTTGCATTTGGACCACTCTTTACTTTTATTGAACTATATTTGACACATAACGTCATATAAATTTAACACGTATACAACATGTTGATTTGATGCATTTATACAGTATAATATAATTGCTATTGTAGCATTGTTTAGCAACTCTGTACCACTGAATCTGCTCATTTTCCTCTAAATTTATTGGAACGTGCATCACTGCCAGAGGATTTCCATGTCTTTTTGTGTTCCCTTATCATTTCCTTTCAGAGCTGAACTCTAGAGTTGAATTATTATTCTTAAATAGCTAATAATTTTGGCAGGTCTTTTCTCAGGCGTGAAGTGGTCTTCCAGGTTTGATATTTAGGGACAGTCATTTTGTGCTTTAAATATGTCTGGAAGTGTTTATTCTCCCCATACCCCAGTAATTCTGAGAGGCAGAAATAGTATTTTCTTTCTTTGCATTAATTTGTGTAGCTATGTAATTTTTTAATACAGTATTCTTCATGTTGTAATTACATGATAAATATTGATTGCTTTAAAACTTTAGACTATGACATTTACTTAGTTATATTTTTTTGTCTTTGTTTTAGATGATTTGTTTTCTTTGTTTTGCAGGTTAACTAAACTCCAGATCTTAGAACTTAGAGAAAACCAGTTGAAAATGTTGCCAAAGTAAGTTAAAGGTGCTGTGTTTTCTAAAATTCAGTTTAGAATTTTTAATTCTTAAGTCCTTAGAGAAATGTTAACTTTCTAACATCTGAAATACGAGTGCAAATTATTTTAAACGACTGACATTTGTGGTCATTATACTTAAAATTAGTGGTATTCAATATGAAAATTCTTGCATCTGTATTTGGTATTTAAAAGTCATTTCACAGTCTCTGAAACTCAGTCTTGTGTGACAAAAGTCAAAATAATATAATAAGTATGTAAATCTCACTGGAGTCCCAGACAAAGGACCCAGTTCCTGCATTAGAGCTCTTACATAGTACTCGTTAGAGAGATCCAAAGGGTCTTCATGTGAAGTTGATAAATATAGTTCTAAGAGCTTGTCTGGTTTTGCAGTCTATTGAAAATTAGAAATGGCATGGTGGGCCCCTACTGGTAAGCTAACATCAAGAAGAGATGGCAGTCCAAGAGCAAATAAGATGTAACTAAAACAGATCTGCATACTTGGAATACACTGTGTAGTCCTGGCTGAGTGGCTCAGTTGGTTGGAGCATCATTGTACACCAAAAGGTTGTTGGTTTGAATCCTGGTCAGGGCACATAACTAGGTTGCAGGTTCCATCCATGGTTGGGGCTCAGACAGAAGGCAGCTGATTGATATTTCTCACACGTTTCTCTTCAATAAACATCTTCGGGTAAGGATTTAAAAAAGTACACTGTGTAGTCTGTGTTCATTTATTGAAGAAATATCTTAAAACACCCTGAATTCATTGCTACATTTTTTACACTTAGGCATTAGCAAACTATAGTTTATGGTTAAATCTGGCCTGCTACCTATTTTTGTAATAAATAAAGTTTCATTGGAACCATATTCATTCATTTATATACTATCTATGGCTGATTTTTGCTCTACAGTGATAGAGTGGAGTATTTGTGACAGAAATTATGTGCAAAGACTAAAATATCTCCTTTATGGCCCTTTTCAGAAAATTTTGATGACTCCTGTTATAATCTGTTTGTCAAGAGTTAACTGTCACCTCTTCAAAGAAGTGTCTCCAGTTCCCTAGGAGTTAGTTCTGTTTACTCAACTTCTGTGGCATCTTGTTTATATCTGTTATGACATTTATCACATTAGTCCAATTTTTTTTATAATTTCACTCTCTTCTTACTTGACCCACATATATAACATGCACACATGCACTTGTATCTCCTCCCACCCCATAACTGTAATCTTTGAGGGCAAAGAGCAAAGTTTTTTTCTTTTTTTAATTTACTGATTTTTAGAGAGGGAGGAAAGGGGAGAGAAATGTTGATTTGTTGATTCACTTACTTATGCGTTCAACAATTGATTCTTCTGTGTGGCTTGACTGGGGACCAAACCTGCAACCTTGGCATATCTGGACAACGCTGTAACCAACAGACCTACCAGGCCAGGACAAGTATATCTAGTTTTG
Source organism: Anoura caudifer (assembly GCA_004027475.1). Classification (NCBI taxonomy): domain Eukaryota; kingdom Metazoa; phylum Chordata; class Mammalia; order Chiroptera; family Phyllostomidae; genus Anoura; species Anoura caudifer. The sequence continues at coordinate 612,036 of PVKU01000076.1, forward strand.
ATTTCCAAAAGACATTATATATCAGCTTAATAATTGTTCAGTGCAGGAATTATGACTGGAGTTATTAGTGATAGTTTGTGAGTATAAATTAAAGTGGGAATTCTGATTTATATTTTTTCATTTTTTTATTCTCATTCAATTATAGTTGTCCCATTTGGTTTTGACGTTAATGGCTTAACACAAAACTTGACTGTTTTCTAAGCAGTTTGTATAATAAAGATGTAAATTATTGAAAAGGTCTACAGTTAATATGTTGTGTCTGATCGATCATAAGGAATTCACTTATTTTAACTCCTTAACTTCAAGTTTGCAAATATAATTCTTTCCTGCTTTCTTTTTAAGACATGATTAAAACCTTTGAGTCTTCACAAACTATAAAGTCATAGGCATTTAAGCTGTGTGAGTGAACCTTTTTATGATTAAAGATTAAAGCAGTGGGAAAGCTGTTGTAGGTATGTAGCTAAGTGAAATTTAATACCATCTTAATACTGGAGGACACAGTAGTAAGACATAAAGGATATGTATTTTTCTTAGGAAGAGAAAAGATAAAAATGAGTTAAACACAAAAGAATTTTAGAAGTAGGAGGAAACTTGAGGGCTATTGTTTTTACTTTCTCCTTGGAGTGGAAAGCCAGATCTTAAATGAAAAGACTGGAAAATGAAATAAAAATGAAATTTTTGAAATGTAGAAATAGGACCAAAGTTGCCAGTATAAGCTATAAAAAGTTAAGATAGAGATGCTTTTAGAACTTTACACTGTATTTCATCTTTTATTGCATGTATATATCATTTACATTTTCCTAAATCAGTTTTAAAACATACCTTTTGAAGGGTGTCATTTGAAATTCAAGTTTTCTAATGCACTACTTTTCTTTTTTATACCCTTTTGTAGCTTTCCCTTGTTGATATAGCATTTAATTGCCACATGTGAATTTTATGTTATGTAGTCATTATAAGAATATTGAATTAAGAAAAATAAGACTGTGTTTTCTTCTTTCAATCTTCCCCCCACCTCACAGCCCTCTTTACTTTTCTAAAATGTCCACCTGATACAGTATTATGGATGTAGGAGTTAAATATCATAGCGTCTTTCTTGAGAAAGATCTTGAAAACACCTTTTGCTTTGCTATGAAGCAAACTAGAACTGACTTAAAAGATTTCTGGACAAAGATATGAGTAAGGGAAATAGAATTATAGTACCTCATAGTATCTGAGAAAAAACATTCAGTAAATCTAAGTTAAATAAAGCAGCTTAAGAAAAATTGGGTTTGTGAAATTAATTGGGGTTTTGTTTTTTTTTTTAGAGTTGATAGAATGGCATATTTAAAATGGAAGGGTTGGGGAAGATTAGCTTCGTCTAATGTTAGGTCCATACATACTGACATTACAATGAAAATGTCTCTCTTTATTCCACTAAAAATCTAGAGAAACATTTGAGTTTTATTTTACTTACTATTTCTAATATGTTAAATTTCCAGAGATGATGGAATTACACATGCACATACTTTGTCTTTTATACAGTATTACTATAACTTTTCTGTGTTTATGTACAGTAACATGCTATATAGGCTGTTGCCTAGGAGCAGCAGGCTATACTACATGGCCTAGGTGTATACTAGGCTGAACCATCTAGGTTTGCATAAGAATACTCTGTGATGTTCACGCAACAACAGAATCAGCTAACAATGCGTTTCTCAGAACGTATCCCCATTATTAAGTTGAGGCATAACTATATGATGATTTCTTTTCTTAGAAAATTATTTTTGTTCTGTCACCATGTGAAAGCCTATACAACAAGATACACTACATAAGAATGTTTTACACTATTAATTTGACAGCTCCCATTAATTGATGTTTTTGTATACTTAATTCTTTATTAACCCATTGTACACAGAACCATGAATAGACTGACCCAGCTGGAAAGATTGGATTTGGGAAGTAATGAATTCACAGAAGTGGTAAGTTCTCACCAATCTCCCTGCCCATAGTCTTATATTTCTTCAAGAACAAAATGTGAAAATTAATGTATTCTCTGCACTTTTAAATATAAAATTAGGGAAAGACATACATACATTTTTGAGAGATAAGATATGGAAATTTTTAACAGGGAAAGTTAACCAGATAGAAACATTTGACAAAAGTAAGGATAAAATGTAAAATTAATGAGAAACCCATGGAAGAAGGTAACCAGAAATTTTGGGGCATAGGGAGTAGAAAGTGAGAGCTTATAGAGGAAAAACAATGTTTCATCAGATTAGAATGCAACAGGAAAAGTACTACTTCCTGATCAAAAATAACTTTCAGGGGTATTGCACAGGAATTTATTTAATGATAAAACACTTCTCTGTAATACTTTATTTAGTAGCAAAAGGGAAAATATTGAGTGAAAACAACTTATTTTTGAGTTGGTGGCGAGATCTCTAGATTATGCTTTTGTTTTGTATGCAGAGTATACTATGATGCTGAATGAAAAAGGAACAGAGTATGTAAGCAGTTTTTTGGCTTTAGTCATTTCTCCAAGAGACTAAAGTAGATATATTTTTAAAGAAGAATGTATTAACCTGAATGTCATCATTAAAATTTTTATAGTATGTTTTCAAGTTCATTTTTTTAATTGTGGTAGATTTCAAATGATAGTCCTAAGAACCAGAATTTTTCAGTACTTTCAGCTGCATGATTACTCTGTGGGTAATGTATTGTACATTTGTTCACTAAATGCAGTCAGCTTTTCAGCTGAAGTCAGTGGAAGAGCATGGTTTTGAGTACCTCATATTTTATATAAAATACTGTTTTTCTTATTCTTTATTATATTTAATTTAAGGTGGTTTATGCTTAGCTTTATTGTGTGTTGTGTAATGCTTTACTACTTGTGAAAAAATACATATTCTATGTTTCCTAAATTATCTAGCTATTGTACTCTCTCAATATGTTTTATATGTATTTATCTATTTCCATATTAACTGTTTGAAAATTCTTAATGTTAATTTTGAGAATCAGAACAGCACTGAAAATCATTAGCTTCTGTACCATTTTAGTGTTTCAATATTACACATTATAAGAACCATAGTATTAGAATTATAACAGGTAAAGCAAAAAAGTAAATTTCTTTTAATCCATGTTATACCTTGAATTTTTATCTATATTTATATGTTAAAAGTCTGAATGACATGCACTTCGTGTATTATTCATGTTATTATGGTGATTAGACATGGTGGCACTCCATGCCATCACACTGTCATTGATTGCACACAGGTTTGTAGGGACAACAGAATTATCTTTGAAGGTTGAATCAGAAAAGGCTCCAAGGATGAATGCCCAAGATCAAATTTTGCTTAAATACCAAGGTCCACTGCAACTCTTTGATTGATTATTTTCGGTCCTCAGCATCATATTATAAACAGTATTTTACCATGTAATTGCTGTGAGTTTAAAATAACAGAATTAGCTTATCATGTGATTGTGGCTTGGTTACTTACCTTTTCTTTATTATTGGACATTTAAGAAGTATGTTGCCCTATTTCTTCTTTTCTTTCCTCTTTTTCTTTTTTAATTATATTTTATTGATTATGCTATTACAATTGTCCCATTTTCCCCCCTTCATTCTCCTCCACCCTGCATATCCCCTCCCACCCACATACCCCCCCTTTAGTTCATGTCCATGTGTCATAAGTTCTTTAGCTTCTACATTTCCCACACTATTCTTGCCCTCCCCCTGTCTATTTTCTACCCATTGTCTGTGCTACTTGTTCTATGTGCCTTGTCCCCCTCTCTCCTCCTCCCACTCCCCTGTTGCTAACCCTCCGTGTGATCTCCATTTCTGTGTTTCTGCTCCTGTTGTAGTGGTTTGTTTAGTTGGCTTTTGTTTTAGGTCTGGTTGTTAATACTTGTGAGTTTGCTGTCTTTTTACTGTTCATATTTTTTATCTTCTTCTTAGGTAAGTCCCTTTAACATTTCATATAATAAGGGCTTGGTGATGATGAACTCCTTGAACTTGACCTTATCTAAGAAGCACTTTATCTTCCCTTCCATTCTAAATGACAGCTTTGCTGGATAGAGCAATCCTGGATGTAGGTCTTTGACTTTCATGACTTGGAATACCTCTTTCCAGCCCCTTCTTGCCTGTAAGGTCTCTTTTGAGAAATCAGCTGACAGTCTGATGGGAACTCCTTTGTAGATGATTGTCCCCTTATCTCTTGCTGCTTCTAGAATTCTCTCCTTCATTTGAATCTTGGGTAATGTAATTATAATGTGCCTTGGTGTGTTCCTCCTTGGGTCCAACTTCTTTGGGACACTCTGAGCTTTCTGGAAGACTATTTCCTTTGCCAGATTGGGGAAGTTCTCCTTTATTATTTGTTCAAATAAGTTTTCCACTGGTTGCTCTTCCTTTTCCCCTTCTGGTACCCCTATAATTCAGATGTTGGGATGTTTAAAGATGTCCTGGAGGTTCCTAAGCCTCTCCTCATTTTTTTGAATTCTTGTTTCTTCCTTGTTTTCTGTTTGGTTGTTTGTTTCTTCCTTCTGGTCCACTCCATTGACTTGAGTCCCAGTTTTCCTCCCATCTCTGTTGGTTCCCCATGCGTTTTTCTTTATTTCACTTATTGTAGCCTTCATTTTTTCATCTAATTTGTGAGCAAAATCAACCAATTCTGTGAGCATCCTGATCACCAGGGCTTTGAATTGTGCGTCTGACAGGTTGGCTATCTCTTGGTTGCTTAGATAAATTGGCTCTGGAGCTTTGATTTGTTCTCTGGTTTGAGCCATTTTTGTTTGTTTTTTTGTTTTTGTTTTTTGTTTGTTTGTTTGTTTGGTGTAGTCGTGACTGTTATGTAGTGAGGGGTGCAACCTTAGGTGTTCCCCAGGGCGGGACAGCCCAGTCGCTGGGTAGTGACTCTCTAAGTGGGGGCGGGGTCCGAGAGGAAACAATGGCACTTGCTCTGCTCACTCTGGGATTCCAGTCCCTTCTGCTGTTTTCCCTTCTCCTGTATTATCTGCGTGTGAATGTGGGACCACCTGGTCAGCCAGCCACCTTGCGCAGCCTCACTGGGTCTGCGCAGTTGCCAGCCCGTGCCTGGGGTCTGCTAGCCACTGCTGCCTGTGCACCTGGGATCTTCCAGTCGCTGCTGCCTGCATACCCGGTCCGCACCTCCACTTTTTCCTGCCACGACTCCGCCCTTCTAACCGGTCTGGATGAATGGTTGTTGGACTTCCAAACAGTTCAATTTTCTATGAGTTCTGGTTGTTTTCTTGTGTCTAAATCTTTGTTGTCCTTAATTTTGGTTGTGAGAGGAGGCACAGTGCATCCGCCTACGCCTCCATCTTGGCTGGAAGTCCGTCTCTTTCCTCTTTTTCTTGAAAGCTTGTTACAGGTAATTAAGAGTATCTTTTCATTGTATTCTTGAAAGCAGTGGCCCTTATTTTTTTCTTTATTAGTTGTATAAATGCTTGAACCTATTATGTAATCAAAAGCTTAAATGAAATTTTTGTATTCTGTTAGGAAATGTCTATCTTTGTGTTCTTTAGTAATAGTACTCTACAACATAGTGAAAAGGCTTGACTCTTTTGTGTTTCCCTTCTTCTTCTTCTTCTTCTTCTTCTTCTTCTTCTTCTTCTTCTTCTTCTTCTTTTTTTTAACTAAAAGTTATCACTCTGACTGGTATGGCTCATTTAGTTGGGTGTCATCCCACAAAGTACAGGGTATCCAGTTTGATTCCCAGTCAGGGTACATGCCTGGGTTGCAGGTTCAGTCCCCAGTCTGGGTGTGTGTGAAAGGCAACTGATCAATGTTTCTCACATCAGTGTTTCTCTCCCTGTCTTTGTCCTTCCCTTCTCCCTCTCTAAAAATAAATAAGTAAAGAATTTTCAAAAACACCTAAAAGTTACTAGAAATTTCCAGGGGCTTTTTGGCACATAAAGACATTCAAGTGAATAATTAGATTTGTCTCTTCCTCCTAATCCAAACAGCCTGAAGTACTTGAGCAACTAAATGGATTGAAAGAATTTTGGATGGATGGTAATAGACTGACTTTTATTCCAGGTGTAAGTATATCAAATTTCAAATGGCTTTATTTATTGCTCTGTGTCTTTTCAGTTTTATGTATTGTACATTTTCAAATTACTTGTTCTTAATAGAATTAAATAGTTATAAAAATTGTATTTTTTTTTACTGTCAACACGTGCTTGATTAAAATCAGAAAAATTTCCATAATAAACTTTTGTAAAATACTCTTTTTAGTACCATGGATTATGTGTGTGTCCTTGCCCATGGAATTGTTTAGCTGGCATATTTTCCATGTAATTTCTGTCTTACCAACTGACATTTTGTTTGCTCCCATACTCTAAAGTATAAGAATCCATGCACCTTATTTTTTGGACTATAAGACATACCCCCCACCCCCCCATTTGGGAGGAATAATGGTTGTTAATGCTGCTGTTGAGTTCTGTTTACATTTACATTGGTGAAATATTATGTTATTTATGTTACTAAATATTTTATCACAATTTTTGCTTCAAAATTTTTTTCCTATTTTCCTCCTCTAAAATCTAGGTGTGTCTTATTGTCTGAAAAATTATGGGTATTTTCTATCTCCTGAGTCAAAGATGGACAGCTGAGTTCCCAAAGAAAAGTATATGTCCTTTGTCACTCTGCTGGGATAAAATTAGTAGGAGCTCTTCTCTTGATTACTGAATACATTACTAATGGTATTCTTTAAAAGTTGACGAGTTTTCTGTCTCATATAAAACTTTTAATTACAAGTTATAATTTGGCATTAGGTATATTACCTAAATGTTTTACAAATTACAGTTGATAGTCATTAGATTTTCCTTTTTTTTACTTACAGTTTATGGGTAGTTTGAAACAGCTTACATATTTGGATTTTTCTAAAAATAATATTGAAATGGTTGAAGAAGGAATTTCAGCATGTGAAAACCTTCAAGACCTCATATTATCAAGCAATTCACTTCAACAACTGCCTGAGACTATTGGTTTGTATTACTTTCTAATTCATGTAATTAATTTTTAGTAATTAAAAGCTGAGAAATTGTTTTTGCCACTGCTTGATTTGTTAACATAGTTTTACTACTTTACTGTTGAAGTCACAGATCTTTAAGGTTGATCAAAGTAAATTTTTATTCTTTTTTTAAAGTATATTTTATTGATTATGCTATTACAGTTGTCTCAGTTTTTTCCTCCTTACCCCCTCTACTTGGTACGCCCCTTCCCTCCAGCAGTCCCTTCCCTTAGTTCCCTTAGTTCATGTCCATGGGTCCTGTGTGTAAGTTCTTTGGCTTCTCCATTTCCTATGCTATTTTTAAAGACCATTTTGTATTTCTTTTTTAAAATATTTATTTATTTTTAGAGAGGGGAAGGAGAGGGAGAGAAACATCAATGTGTGGTTGCCTCTCATACCCCCCACCCCCCACTGGGGACCTGGCCTGGCTGGCAACCCAGGCTTGTGCCCTGACTGGGAATCAAACTGGTGACCCTTTGGTTCTTAGGCTGGCACTCAGTCCTCTGAGCCACACCAGCCAGGGTTCCTATGCTATTCTTAACTTCCCCATGTTTATTTTGTTCCTACCAATTATGCTTCTTAATCCCTGCACCATTTCCCCATTCACCCCCTCCCAGCTGATAACCCTCCAAACAATCTCCATATCTATGATTTTTGTTTTTGTTCTGGTTGTTGGCTTAGTTTTTGTGTTTTAGATTCAGCTGTGAATTTTGTTGCCTTTTAATGTTCATGATTTTGATCTTTTTCTTAAATAACTCCTTTTTTAACATTTCCTGTAATACTGGCTTGGTGGTGATGAATTCCTTTAGCATTACCTTGTCTGGGAAGCACTTTATCTGCCCTTCCATTCTAAATGATAGCTCTTCTGGATAGAGTAATCTACTTTGTAGGTCCTTGCTTTTCAATCACTTTGAATATTTCTTGCAGTTCCTACTTGCCTGTAAAGTTTCCTATGAGAAATCAGTTGACAGTCTTAGGGGAACTCCTTTGTAGGTAATTCTCTGCCTTCTTCTTGCTGCTCTTAAGATTCTCCCTTCATCTTTAACATTTGGCATTTTAATTATGATGTGTCCTGATGCGTTCCTTTTTGGGTCCAACTTGTGTGGGACTATGTGCTTCCTGGACTAGTATGTCTTTCCCTCACCAAATTAGGATGTTTTCTTTCATTATTTTTTCAAATAAGTTTTCAATTTCTTGCTCTTCCTCTTCTTCTGACATCCCTATGATTTGGATGTCAGCATGTTTGGAGGTGTCCTAGAGACTCCTTATACTGTCTTCAATTTTTTGAATTCTTTTTCCTTTTTGTTCTGGTGAAATGTTTATCTCTTCTTCTATTCCAAAGCATTGATTTGAATCCCACCTTCTTTCCCTTTCCCGTTGGTTTCCTGTGGATTATTCTTTATTTCACTTAGTGTGACCATTTCTTCCTTTAGTTTTTGTCTGTACTCAAGGAGTTCTCTGAGCATCCTGATAATTGGTGTTTTGAACTCTGCATCTGATAGGTTGGCTATCTCCGTTTGGCTTAGTTCTTCTTCTGGGGTTTTGTTCTTTCCATTTTTGTTTGTCTCCTCAATTTAGTAGCTTCCCTGTGTTTATTTCTGTGTATTAAGTAGAGCTGCTTTTGCTCCATCTTAGTAGTGTGACCTGTGTAGAAAAGGCACCTGTAAATTGTGTGGGAGGGAACTTATGGTAATTTCCAAGGAGGGGTAACCTGCTTCATGCTTTGTAGCTGTGTGGGGTGGGCTCCAAGAGGGGACACTGCAGCCACCTGGCTTCTGGTGGTTTGCCTGGTGCTCACCCTATTTCCAGTCACTTCACCCTACTTCCTGTGTGCTGCGGGCACCCTTCCAGCTGCTGCTCCAGTGGTGAATCCTAAAGTGGGTGCCTTTGGATATGGTCTAAGATTCTGCTGGCCCTTTAAGCAGCAAAAAGCTGGCAATTTCTTCCACCTCCCCAACTCCTGCTGAGTTTTACAGCCAGAGGTAACGGGGATCTATCTGGTGTTGGAACCCTGGGCAGTGCAGTCTGGTTGGGTCTGGGATTGTTTTCTCCTAAGGTATACCTCCCACACAATGCCTGTGCCCTGCCACTGCCTTACCACACCATGCTGCCTCTCTGGCCATCTCTGCAACTCTGCCCTTCCTACCAGTCTGGATGAATGTGCCTTCTTTAAATCCTTGGTTGTAGGACTTCCATGCAGCTCAGTTTTCTGACAGTTCTGGGTATTACTGGTTTTGAGATCTGGTTGTAATTCTTTCTGTGATTGTGCAAGGAGGCAAAGTGTGTCTATCTATGCCTCCATCTTGACAGGAAGTCTAAAGCCACAAATACGGAATTTTTTTCTGATTTGATCAGTCATAGAATTTACGCCTATGTTGACGTTACTGTGTTTTTCTTTAAGGAAACATAATTTTATCACTAATAAAATTTAATATTTTTTTTAAAAGAGGCTAATTTTTCCAAACTTGGCTTAATTCTTTCTTTTTTTAATTTGTTTTATTTTGATCGTAGCCTTTAATCTGATGACTTTTTCAATCTTCATTTTAGACTCACTGACAAGAAAGATCAGTTAAGCAAATTCTGTGAGAGTATATATTGATTTGTCCATTTACTTGTCTCATGATTCATCAAGGGAATTGAATTATTTTGATTAAAGAACTAAAAAGTTAAATCTCGGTATCTTTGTGATGTTTAAATATAAAATCCAAGAAAATAGTTTTGCATATTTTCAGTTGAATCACATAGTTGTTTTAGCTCAGTTTACATTTTGCAAATTCTGCTAAAATTCAGCATGTTTAATTTTAACTTAAGCTCCATTTTATTATTTTAGTATTTAGTGTACATAGAATAGTTTGTTACACACCTATAAAAACTACCTTCATAGTACCATTTCTTTAATCCATTAATACCACAAGTTTGTATTGCCTGTTTTTACCTTACCATGGCATTATTTTAAAGAGGAGGACTATTACAGTGAACAGTACAGATAAAAAGTCCCTACTCGGTTATGACACCTACATTTCAGTGGGATTATATAGTTGAATACACACTAATGTTACCAGGTGATATGTAGGTGAAAATTGAAAATACAGGGTAGGGGACTAGAGAGTGATTGGGTTGGTGTGGTGTCTCCAGGTTGATTGGGAAAGTTCTTTATGATTAATGTCAAATGCAGTTTGTGATCACGTTGACTTGCTTCTCCTTCAAGCTGGAAAATTATGTATTATTTCTTCCCTCAATAGGTTCATTGAAGAATGTAACAACTCTTAAAATAGATGAAAATCAATTAATGTATCTACCAGACTCTATAGGAGGGTAAGATTTTTGTGAATTTTTTCAGTTCAGCATGCCATATATATTTTCAGGTAATTGCATAAATAACATCTAAAGGAGATGTCATAAACATTTAAACAAACAATTGATTATTGTCTGGGTACATTTATAATAAAGATAGGCCAATTTTTTATTGGTAAAGTTTATCTTAGTGGAGATAGAGTTTTGTTAGTTTTGTTAAAGTCAAGTTCAAATGCTCCTTTATTCTTAAATGTTGGATTATATGTAAGGAATGTTTTTTTTTAAATGTATGTTTTCTTTCTTAAAGGTTAGTATCAATAGAAGAACTGGATTGTAGCTTCAATGAAGTTGAAGCTTTGCCTTCATCTATTGGGCAGCTTACTAATATAAGAACCTTTGCTGCAGATCATAATTACTTACAACAGTTACCCCCAGAGGTACTATAATTTAAATTTCTTTTGAATTTTTATTTTTTCATTTTTCTAATTATTTATTATAGCTACATAGTGTGGTTTTATTTTCTTTCAGAAATAATTATGTAACTAAGTTATTTTTTGGAAGAATTATTAGCTATATTGATTTATAAGAGATACCTAGATACTTTACTTCCTACATAAAAATTAATAATTGAAAAGGGAAAATAAAATTTTCTTTTATAAAGGAGAAGAGTATTTTTCATAACTTTTGAAAATATTTTACTTATGTCTGTTAAGTAGTAGGCCAAATATCTGATTCTCCAGTTTTATGTTTATTTTTCAGATTGGCAGCTGGAAAAATATAACTGTGCTGTTTCTCCATTCCAATAAACTTGAGACACTTCCAGAGGAAATGGGTGATATGCAAAAATTAAAAGTCATTAATTTAAGTGACAATAGGTTTGTAATGTATTCATTAGTCAGTTTATAGAAGACATTGGATAAAATTCAAGTTTCATAATGTGTGATCGAATATCTAATGAATGTTTTCCTATATATTCTATTTTTTAAATAGAATTTTTATCTGAAATGATGATCTAATTTTACCTTATGTTAATTAACATACTGTGGTTGTCACAGTTCGTTTCCTGTTGACCTTAGCTATGTAACCTTTATTCTCTCCTTTATAGCAACTGTTTTTATTCCTAAAATCAGATCTTCACCTTAATACTGCTGTTGAACAAAGCATCTTTTAATGTAGTCTTCTTTCTATTTTTCCAAGCGATGGTGTAATTAGACATCCATTGCATAGCTTGGACAGCATAGCCAAGGTGTAGAGCAGATAGATTCCTAGGGTTGATAAGTTGTAACAATGTTTAAGATAAGAACAGATTGTCCATAATTTTTTTCCTGAGGTAAAGATAGAATACAGTAGTCCCCCGATCCACAATTTCACTTTATTCAGTTTCAGTTACCTGCAGTCAGTTGTGGTCTGATGAAATAGTCAGTGGAAAAATTCCCAAAATAAACATCTCATAAGTTTTAAATTATATGCTGTTCTGAGTAGCGTGATGAAATCTCGTGCCGTCTCTCTGTGGGCATGAATCATTCATTTGTCCAGTGTATACACCCTGTATATGCTACCTGCTCTGCGCATCACTTAACCTCTTTTTTTAATCAGATCAGCTCTCACCATATCACAGTGCTGTGTTCACATAATCCTTATTTTATTTAGTAATGGACCCAAACACAAGAATAATGATGCTGCCAATTTAGATATGCCAAAAGGAAATCATAAAGTGCTTTCTTTTAGGAGGATGGTATATATGTATTTGGGGGGAAACTATGCACAGGGTTTGGTACTATCCTTGGCTTCAGGAGAGGGGGTGGAGGAGTTTGGAACTTATCCTCTGTGGATAAGGGAGAACTCCTGATAAGAGTGTTTCTAGAGAATTTTTACATTTTTGCTTTCATAGCATCTTACAAAGTATTCAAAGCAATCCTATGAAATAGCATAACATATTCCTGTTTTATAGAGGAGAAAATTAAGGCTCAGCTTTAAGGTGACTCACATAGAAAAAAATGGGTAGAGTTTTATTGAAACTCAGTTTTCTGACTACATAGGATATTCTGACTGCTCCATTTTATTTAAAAAGAACCACTGCCTTAAAAAAAAATTAAATTCTTGTTTTGGCCCCATACATTGTACCCTAAAACTGGAGCCCTAGGTTCCAACAAATTGCCTTGGGAGATGGGTATGAAAGAGTAGATAAGCATAAAACAGAAGGTAGGCATTTTATTTTAAATAGGATTCTGTTCTCATTTATCATCCTCATAAATATGTATTTTTGTTTTTACTCATTATAGTGTTAAAATATAGTCTTCTTAAGTATGAAAGTGCTGTCTCACATGAAATACAGATCAATGTAGTTTTTATAACAAACTGTCACTAAGAGTGCTTCTGATAACAGTTTGTTCTCTCAAAATCCAAATTAAATATCCAAAGCAACCTTATGAGACATTTTTAATGTGTCTCTGTCTTTTCATTAAGGTAGGGATAGTTAATATTTTTTCTTACCCAATAATTTTTTGTGGTCTTTAGATTATTCGTTTTTCCTCTGGCCAAATTTATTCAATTGAAGAATTATATCTTAAAAACTTATTCTTACAAAACTGGATAATATTTTGTTTTATATCCTATTCAAAGACTTATATTGGCTTTTTTCCTGAATTAACTATCTTTTCCTACTTCCATATGCAATAACATAACATTTTTTAGAAGACCATTACATTTACTCTCATTTTAATGTTTCTCATTTTAAAGTTTAATTTTTGTTTATGTATCTTCCAACAGATTAAAGAATTTGCCCTTTAGCTTTACAAAGCTACAGCAGCTGACTGCGATGTGGCTCTCAGATAATCAGGTGGGCATTCTGGTTGTGTGAACTACTGAGTTCCAAGTGCTGTGCTGTTACACGCTCTGATTTACATAGGTTCATTTAAGAGCAGTTATACTAGTGAACACGTGTAAAAGTGTATTCTGTGTAAGGAAAATCTAAGAAAATATTTACAGATAATTTTGTGAAATGTATGTAGATTTATAGAAAATAAATCCTGTTGAACTTGTCTAATTCCTCCTAAATCCATTAGAAAAACAAAGGCACATTAGGAAGTCAGACACAATACTCCTTACCTTTTTAGTTTTTATAGTGATTATGGCATATACCTGTAGAAATTGATAATTAATTTAAAATATACTTCTAATTAAGCACTTTCACACACCTTAAGGAGGCTTTTCTCAGAAATTAAGAGTTACACCTTGAGCTGATTTGACAAACATTTATTGAAAGCTTGTAGTAGGCCATGAACTGCTCTGTGAGCTAGAGATATATTGGTGAAGCAAATAGACTCTTTTTTTACATTCTTATTATGTTTACATTCTTGTGGGAGACAGAGAGAAACAAGTATCTATGGAATGTTTCAGAGCTACAAAGAAAAAGTTTGATAGGTATTAGAAGAGTATCAGGGTTGCATATACAGTTTGCTGATATTTCTCATAAATTATTGCTCAGTGTATTTACTTTTAAGCAATGCCTTATAATAATTTATCTAAAGCTATATTTTCCAAAGTTTTGGACACACTAGTTTCATGAGGTATTTATAATATAGTTCCGTGATCACATTTACTTTGGGGACTGTATTATGTCCCTTTTTCGGATTATATTAACAGCCCTGTTTTGTACTACAGTCAAGAAACCCATTGTCTGTATTTTAGGATTCTCCAGACTTCTTAACTGAGGACCATTTTCCACCTAACTGTTATTAAAATCCTAAAAGTCTTAAGTTGATGTTGATCCTCACTTATGGATTAGACTGAAGTATTTACTTGTTCTGTAAATTAGGGAAGGAAATACTAAATGTGGGTACCTTTGCTTTAATTAGAGCTTGAACGTAAGTGATTACGATGTTTCTTAAATATGTCATTTTATATGTATGGGACTTTTATCTATCTGGTCTCTCTTAATTGAATTTGAAACTGATTTGAAGTTTTGCAGCTGGATTTACAAAACATTGCCTAATAGGCTATGAAGAAGGTCATTTTAATACAATATTGTAAGTGACTGGGTAGGACTAGGCTTCAGGATCAAAGAAAGGGAGCATAACTTGGGGGTGTAAAGACAGGTGTTCCAGAGGAGGAGATGCCTGCAATGCCTAATTACTTCTTAGAAGAGTTGCAGGATTTAAACAAAGGGGGAACAGTGTTCTAGTTAGAAGAAATGTCATGAGCCTAAGCACTTACTGGTGAATCAGTCTAGTATACTCAGTAACTCTACAAGTGGTTCATTGTGACTAGAGCATGCATGATCTGTTAGATGGGAGAATAGGAAATGAGGCCAAAGAGATTGACAGGGACTGAGGTCACAGAGGATTTTGTATGCCATGCAAAGGAACTTTCATTATATTTCAAGAATGGTAAATAGATTTTTTTTTTGTATGTCAGCTCATAAATTAATGAGTGGCTTCTGAAAGATTGTTTTAAGGATTCTGGAGCCATATTCAGGCTCAGTTGAAAATTACTACGGTTAGAGTGCTGTGTAATTTGTTGTCTGTAGTAGGCTAGAACACTTTTGATAGTGAAAGGAAGCTTTATGATAATTATGTCAGAAAAAGGTATAAAATGGCAATATCCTAGGCCGACTGGGCATTTGGTCATAGTCATTGATCGGTTACTCATATATGTCTTTAGTTTAAGAGGAAGGAGTGGTCCTATAGGAGAGGGGGAGCCAGTGTAATGTGAGCAGGTAAATGCTATGAATAGATTGACATTTTAGAAAGTCATTGGGGGCTGCTTTATGGAAGATGGATTTAACAGGGGATGAGGCTGAGCGTGAAGCCAGAGGAGACCAGTTGAAGGACATTGCCATCCGTACTCAAGGCAACAGAAAGTACTGGCTGAAAATAATTATAACAGCACCAGGGAAGAGCCAGTATATTTAAGACATAACTTAAGTCATGTCAGTACATTTAAAGAGCGCATGTATGTGGACTAGGTAGATATTGATGCCATAATAAAGATAGGGAACCACAGAGAAAAAAATACTTTTGTGGGAAGATGTTAAGATCTAGTTAGGTATGCTGAGTTTAAAGTACCTTGGCCTCAAGCTAGCATACACAGAGCAGTTCCAGGGGCTGTGAGCCATCCCGCCCCTGCAACTTGGTTTTAGGCTATAGTTTCTGTGCTCTTGTAATTCTAACTTCCAGAAATTTCTCAGCATTGTTCCTGAAGACATAATCTCCTTTTTTCCAGTTCCATAATAAATTATTCCTTTTAATTTGTAAAGTTTGATTTGTGACACAAAAAGATATGTAAGATTTATTCTTTCATCTTAAGTCACTTTATTTAGAGGGTAGTTTCATGGCTTTTATTATTTTCTCAAAATGGATTATTTAAAATTATTCTTTTAATGTTGGTGATGGATGGATGGATAGATGCATCCTAAGGAATACTATCGTGTAAGTGACTGGTGGATTGATAGTCTTAGAAAGAGTGGCTAGAGAGGTAGAAGGAAAACTATATGATGGTGGTTTCCAGTTAAGGGCGAGGTGACTGACTTAAAAGGAGTGGTATAGAACAATGTAAAAGCTGTGGAGAAGTCAGGTCAAATGAAGTCTGAAAAGTGTACATTATATTTTGGCAAGTAATAGTTAATTAGTTATAAGTAATGTAAAGGTAGACATATATGTCTAAAACCAGATTGAAGCAGTTTAAGAAATACATAAATGAGGGAATGAAGCCATATGATTGTTGATTAGATTTTTAAGAGGGTTGGACAAGAAGGAAAAGGAGTGGAACATGAAGTAATTGGTAGCTAGGGATAGGGGAAGAAGGGATCCTTTAATATTAGCATGTCTGTAAATTGTTGGAAAGAGGCTGTGTGGAGAATAAGATTAAAGATATGAAAGGTGATTGGATGACAGAAGTGGAAGCTGGTTGAATCGTTAGCTCTGGCAGGAATTCTTATCTTCTTGAAGGGACTTGGGTCTGTAGAATGTGAGAAGGAGTGCTAATAATGTATATGATGAAACTTTTGGAATGTATCTATTTCTAAACTCTTAGCAGTCCTGGAATTCTGTTTTTATCTTTAAAAATTTTTTAGAAGATAATCTCTTTTTCAGAATACAATTTAGGACGTATGGAAGGATTTTCAGGTAACTGAGAGCCATGTTGAAGTTGGTTATCACAATTCTGTAGTTACACCAATATGCTCAGTTGCGTGAAACTGAAAAAGCACATAATTGTAATGATTCTGGGTTTCAGCTTGCCAAGCCAAGTGCAGGACACTAGTGTAGCAAGTAGATCTTGTTAATTGTCAGGAAAGGGTTATGATGAGATATGGTGAGGTACAAAAAGAGAAGCAAAGATAGGAAAGAATGATAGCGATCGAGTTGAATGTTCAGGGGTGGCAGTCTTGGTGAGGCTGATTAGCAAGTAGCGTAGGAGCAGTAAAGTGAGAGAGCTGCATAGTGTCTGTGTTGCCATCCTTTGCTGGTTGTCCTTTTGCCTGGCCACTCCTCAATTTTCCTTTTCAGGAATTTATCTTCCACCAGTCCCAAATATGTTGGTGCCTTCATGGTACTCTAGATCATGCTTTAGTTTCTTTTGCTGTACTTTCCTCTAGGAAATATTTATTAGGCTGAAAGTATGGATATGTCATCTACATTTTACATTTCTCGAATTACCCATGACTGTGGAAAAATTGGCATAAAAGTCAGGAATAGATGAATACTACTGGAGGTCACTGAATATTAGGGAAGGGGATACAAATGGAAGAGGCAGGTTTATGTTCTTCAAAAGAACAGGTGTTTTTACTTGATGAGATGTGAGTAATGATCTCAGAGCATTTGTAAGCATAAGGCAGCTCCTGGCCTAGGGTTTATGAAGTGTTGGAGAATAAGCAACCTGTATTTGAGAAGGCTTCAGGGTAGCCCTGTCTTTGGGAAAGGAGTAGACCCACCATTTCCATTGTCTAAGGTCAAAGTTTTCAGTGAAGACGACATTTGGCATGCAGTGCAGTTTGTGTGTTTATTGCAGAGCAAAGAGGGGGCCACAGAGGAAATGTTTAATGGGATTAATATTATAGCTAGCTGAAAGGTTTTCATAAGAGTAAGTCCAAAAAATTAACAGGGTGGCAGGGGCTGGGAGGATTGGGTAGTTCCCTGCCTGTCTGGAGGTCAGCTAAGGCTTGGATTGTGGGGGTGTTAGATTAGTAGGCTGGCACAAGTATTATTAGTATTAAATGAGTTGAAAGCACTTGATAACCAGTTAGGGGGAAAAATTAAGAAAAAATGAGGTCCAAAATAATGGGCTTTCAGTCCTACCTCTGAGTAACTTTTGGTGTCATTAATAGAGACAGGAGACACAGGAGTGAAGAGAGAAGCAGATTACAGCTTATTGTTTGTTTGAAGTACTCTCTTTTCAGCTAGAAGAAACCTGCAGATAACTAGACTTAAACCTTCTATATCATTTCTACAAAAGCATCTTCTTAAAAGGGAATAATAGTAGAGTGGGGAAGTACATGAAATGGAAAGGCTTATTTTACAGCTTTATTAAATCACTACGATAAGTAATTTATTGAACTGTGGATATACTTAGTATATGAGATCTTTAAAAACTTTATTGATGATGAGATGTAATTACAATACAGTATGTGTGTATTTTATAGTGAAAATGAAATTTTATTTTTTAGGTTTTTATGGGGTTTTAAATCAGTGCTTAAAGTTTTATTACATCTATTTAAATTTCATTTTGTAATCTACATATTGATACTTTATAGAAAAAATGGTGAGTACTTATTCAGAGGAATTGCTGGATGTGTATTTGCTTTAGGATTATTAAAAATTAAACTTTTATTTTCTTTCCATAGTCCAAACCCCTGATACCTCTTCAAAAAGAGACTGATTCAGAGACCCAGAAAATGGTGCTTACTAACTACATGTTCCCTCAGCAGCCAAGAACTGAGGATGGTAGGCATTTAAGAATCTCTTTTCTTTAAAAAAAAAAAAAATTAATGAGTCACAGCAGAGGTGTGAAGTGAATTTTAAGTCTCAAAGACTTCCACCATTTGAAGAGAATTTGGAGAATTGGTCAATAAAATTCTCTGAAAATGGGGTAATAAGGCAATATCTCAGGGTTATAGGTGGTGGAATTGAGAGGTATATGCATATAATATATGTCCTTAAATAATTACTTGAAATTAAATAGCAAACATCTATTATGTATCTCGATATTCTAAATCACATTTAGCCAGATGTTGGAAATGTATGTTATGTGTTATGTGATTGGGATTATTAAATCAGGAAATATTTCATCCACTTCTGTTGTTGGTTATAGGATTAATACTACCCTTGGATCTACACAGTAGGTAAAGATAATCTGTAGGATCCTGAGTGTAAATGTTACTTCTAAGTTCTTAATTACGTTTTGCCAAGAAAGGGGAATATACCCTTCACTATTGGCCACAAATGTTTTTTGAACAAGTATGGTATTAAAGCCTTTTAAATAAGGACCAAATTGTTTCTGATATATGTTGTAATGTGTGTGTGTTATGTATATTATATGTGATACTTAAAATATAATTTTATGTATATTTGTGAAACCAGTGACAATCTTTATGGCCTCAAGTTAGTAATAAATTAACTCTTAATCCATATGGATAGTTAAGAAAACATCTAAATTAAGCATTAATTTTAATTTTTTAAATATATTGTAGGCAAGTTAAATAAACTCTTGAGCTTCAGTTTTCTTATCTTGAAATAATTGTAATAGCATCTGTTTTGTGGGGTTTTTGTAAAAAATGAGAAACACTGGTTATAAAGGACTAGCGCTGTGACAAAATCAAATCACCTATTATTCTTATGGTTTAGCAGGTTTAGCACACAGCTCTGAAATACTTAAATAGATTAAAAACAAATCATTTTTATTTCTGCTCCATAACTAATGATAAATAATTAGAAAACTCATTTCTCTATGCTATTTGTTGTTCTTTGCAAGAAGAAATAAAAGGTATGCTTTAAGTTATTATTTCATGGGTATATTTGATGAGATTTATTTTGGTGAAACAGAACTTTAGCTTTTGAATTACATTAACTGTTAAGACTTGTGAGATGTCACATGTAAATGGCCTCATTCACTGAAGGATCTGTAATTAAAAGCTTAGAGAATAAGCAAGCTTTATAAGCAAGATTTGTCTTCCATGTATTTAAATCTGCCCCCAATCCATAGTTAGCAATATAATTTGGAAATATATATCTGGAATAAAATACAATACACTTAATTTTAGATGGTCAGTGTTTTACTTTATGCAAGTACTCAAATGTTCATTAGAAATTAAGTTCAAAGTTGATATACCAATTCTGGCTTACATCTGTACTTGGGCTGTGTATGTAGGGAATTATTGTAAATGTTTAGATCAGTAGGTTGTGTATTTGTTTGCTTTAGTTGCTAGGACACAGGTCTCAATTTTCCACTTTTCTTCTGAAGGTGATTTATGGATAATAGGAAATAGTGAGCATCCTGTAAATAGTATCACTATCCAATTACATACTATATTCAAACAACTGTTTTATGTGGGAATATTGAATGCTAATACTTACAATAATTGTGAGGAAAGAGAAGGCAGGAATTTTTAGTACAGAGCAGAGACTTTAATGTCTTATTGAATGTGTTGGCAAACTAGTAAAGGGCCTTTTTAAAAAAAATTTAGTCTTAATTGTATTTTTTCCTCATTACTATTTAGTCCCCTTAACTGGGACTTAAAGGGCCATTTAATAAATATTTTAGGCCTTGTAGACCATAAGGTTTCTGTTGCAGCTACTTGATGCTGCCATGTCAGTGTGAAAGCAGTCACAGACAGTTTGCAAATGAATGAGCACAGGTGTGTTCTAATAAAATTGTATTTATGGAAAAATTTAGATTTCATGTAATTTTTGTGTATCGTGAAATACTATTTTTTGTTTTTTTCCCCTAACCGTTAAAAAATTTTGAAGCGATTCTTAGATCACAAACTACAAAAACAGGAAGTGGGTCAGACTCAATAGTTTTCTGTGCCCTGTCTTACAGGATGGAAAAAGCAAACTTGGAAAATTCCTTCTTACTCTTTATTTTACTTTCATCACTTCAGAAAAATAAAAGAAACCTGAAAAATATTAGAAAGCATTCAATATAGATATTATTCCAAAGGAAGTTTCTCAAACAAAAGCATTTTTTTCCTTGTCATTGAACCAGTCTCCAAAGAACATGTTTAATCTTTGATTTTTTTATTATGTTAATGTTGTTAGTGCTTAGTTTATCTGCTTTTGTTATCGTCATATAGAGAGTTAAGAATTTTTTCCATTCATTTTTACTTGCACTAAAATAACCAAGCATGATTCATACAATGACTAAAACTATTCAAAAGTAGTTTTGAGTATATATATTCTGTGAAAATATTTGAGTATATTTTATTTAAAGCATATATATATATATCTATCTGTCTATCCCTGGCTGGTATAGCTCAGTGGATTGAGCATGGGCCTGCAAACCAAAAGATCACGGTTCAATTCCCAGTCAGGGCACATGCCTGGGTTGCAGGCCAGTTCCCTGCAGGGGACGCATGAGAGGCAACCACACATTGATATTTCTCTTCTCTCCTTCCCTTCCCCTCTAAAGATAAAATAAATAAAGTCTTAAAAAAATAAAAATAAAAAAATAAAGCATATATATAAAACATATACATATATGCTTTTAAATAAATATGTTTAAACAAATAAAAATATTTAGTTTTTTTAAATTCAATGACTAAAACTACTCAGAAGCATACATATATACTCTAAAAACTTAAATAAATAAAATTAAAAATATACAGTTTTTTAAGATTTTGTTTATTTAATTTTAGAGGGGTAGGGAGGGAGAAAGGGGGAGAAACATCAGTCTGTGGTTGCCTATTGAGTGCCCCCTATTGGGGACCTGGCCCACAACCCAGGTGTGTGCCCTGACTGGTAATTGAACCAGTGATCCTTTGGTTCACAGACTGGCATGCAGTCCACTGAGCCGTACCAGCCAGGGTTTGACTTTCTTTAACAAACATATCTTCTAAAGAAAATGATGAAGAAAATGATTTACTCCTTATTACAGTAAAATATAGTAGATTTTTTGTTTTTTTTCTAGTTATGTTCATATCAGATAATGAAAGTTTTAATCCTTCATTGTGGGAAGAACAGAGGAAACAGCGGGCTCAAGTGGCATTTGAATGTGATGAAGACAAAGATGAAAGGGAAGCACCTCCCAGGGTGAGTCTGCTGATATTTATTGGTTACTGTATACCCCTGCTATACTGTTTTGGGAGATACAAAGTAATGTATGGCTTCATTCCTTGCTCCCAAGGCGCTTGAAGTTTTATTGATAATGTATCATGTGAAATAATTTGAGAACAATATAAAATTACATGATTACAACCCAGGTTTCATAGTGTATATAAATATAAAAGAAAAACAGGTTATTGTTTTCCCCTTTCCTTTCTTTAAGGATTTATTTATATGTATTTTAGGGATAAAGAACTCTGTTACTAACCTTTTATTTCATTATGGGATTGAGAGTATGTGTGTCACATGATAGAAGTAGCAAATACCCATTTTTAAGTTACTTAAGGATATATTTCTTTTCCCCTAATATAAACTAGCTGAATCCCAGAAAATGACAGGTAGGCCTTTGAAGTGTTTGATTCCCTGCACCTAAGGCCTAATATATAAATGTAGGAACCTTATATGTGTCTGGTTAAATATCTACCTGGAAAACATGTATCTGTTTCAAAGCCAGGTGACAGTGTTGACATTATCCACTCCATATATTTCAAAGTGAATGCCTATTCAGAAGATTTTTAAAACAAATCTATAACTGTGACATCTTTAACCATTGATAAAACCATACTTTGAGTCTAAGTGCTTTCAGATGCCTGTCATTTGTTTTCATTTACACCTATAGCCAGATATCAAATGTAATTAAGATGGCCTATACATTAAATTTTGAGGATAACATTAGAAATATCTATCCATATTTTAAATTTTGCCTATTTTATTTCTCTAGGAGGGAAATTTAAAGAGATACCCAACACCATACCCAGATGAGCTTAAGAATATGGTCAAAACTGTCCAAACCATTGTACATAGATTAAAAGATGAAGAGACTAATGAAGACTCTGGAAAAGATTTGAAACCACATGAAGATCACCAAATTGCAAATAATGATATGGGTGTGAAGGTGAGAAAACTCAGTTCAAAAGAGTTGACCAACACCTACCTCAAATTCTTTAAAATTTTAAATAATTGATATAGTGATCCTTTTTGTGTGCACTAAAACATACTCCCAAATTTAGAGTTGTGTTGTCAGCTAACTGAAATAAAACCTGTAACAACAGTGAACTCCTTACTTGCTATTATTACCACTTTACTGCGGTTGCAGACTACCGAGGTGGGCACGGGAGTGTCAGCATAACCTTTACAAAATCATTGCCTGAACAAAGAATAAGATAATGAATGTCAGAAAATGTGTTGTAATGGAAATATCCCCCCACCCCCTGGGAATATCAATTCATTCTATACAATACTAACTGTAAATTTAATTGCTATGACTGTTGGCATTTCCTTGGGATCTTTCAGAAACCTACACAAATCCCTCAATTATATGTTCCTTTAATGGTTTTTTTTATTTCACACTGTATCACAGAAACAAATTTTATGTCACTAGAGTTACACATTTTACAGTGAACAAAATAAGAAATCTAATCATTCCAAATTTGACCATGGTGAGCTAAGTAACTCAGTCATTAACATCTCATTCACAACTTCTGAAATAAAATGTACTCTCAGCTAAATTGTGAAGTTTCATGTGGCTCTGGACCTTTGGGAACCTTATATCCCCACATTGAACATTTTATCTGAGTGCTCCAGATTTCCATGTTTAAAGTTTCCTTGATTTATCCAGAATAGGAAAAATCTACTTTCATATTTTCATGTGAACTTTAGTAGAATACAAGAACAGTTACAAAGCATAAGGAATATGAATTTTTTATCTTCTCTTTTACTTAGACTTCAGAAAGTACTACTCCAGTAAGAAGCAAAGCTGAGGAAAGAGAAAAGTACATGATAGGAAACTCTGTACAGAAAACCAGTGAACCTGAAGCTGAGATCAGTCCTGGGAATCTACCAGTAACTGCAAATATGAAAGCCTCTGAGAATTTGAAGCATGTTAATCATGATGATGTTTTTGAGGTATGGCTTTGTGATTATTCTGGAATGATCATAACTGATAATAATTTTACATTTTAATGTTGCTAGCTGAAGACAGGAGAGACTTGATATTGGTAGCAGAAAATATGCTAATGCATTTACCATTGAGAAATTTTATATTTGCTCTATCACTCATTTACCAGTTCAAACTTAAATTTTTGTACCTATTGTACTAAAGTGTTTACAATGTAAATTATATTGTGGTGATTCTATTTCTAGTTCTATAAAGCAATTGCTTTACTTCTGTAACTTAACTATGAAAAGGTTGCCATAGGCATAGTTCAGTAATTTTGCTTAACTAAACATTTATCATTGGTTGTGATGCATTTTTTCCTTGAATATCTGATACTTTTTTTCTTAGAATTTCTTCTAGTGGATTGATGAAAACTGTAGCTTTTTTAAAAAAACAGCTTTGTTGAGGTGTAGAACTCATATACACAACTCACCCATTTAAATAAAGGATACAATTCAGTGGCCTTTAGTATTCTAAAAGTTGTGCAGCCATCACCACAGTCTCATTGAGAACATTTTCATTACCCCCAAAATAAAGCCCATACTTTGTACCAATCACCCCGTATCCTCTCCATCTCCCTGAGCTTTATGCAGCTAGTAATCTGCTTTATCTGCCTCTATAGATTTGGCTCTTCTTAGCATTTCATGTAAATGTAATCATACAATTTGTGGTCTTTTGTGATTGTCTTCTTTCACTTAGTATAATGTCTTCAAGGTCATCAGTAGGTCAAAAGGTCAATACTTTGTCCATTTTTAATGTCTGAACAGTATTCCACTGTAATGGTGAATAATGGACATTTGGGTTATTTCCACATGTTGGCTATATTGAATAAGGCTGCTATAAATATGTGTGTACAAGTTTTTATGTGGACATAAATTTTTTATACTCTCTTGGGTATACACTTAGGGGAATTGCTGGATCATATGGTAACTTATGTTTAACTGAGAAACTGCTATTTTTCTAAAAGGGGTTGCACCATTTTACATTCCACTCATACACTGCTGCAGATAATGGAAAATGGTTAACTTGTAACTTTTAAAAATGAAATTCTAAAGTGTTTTTGATTTATAGCTTTGTTGTCTGGTATCTACTAGCTACATGTGGCTATTTAAATTTAAGTTAAATTAAGTAAATAGAATTAAAAATTGAACTAATCGTTTACACTTGCCATGTTTCGAATGCTTGGTTGCTGCATGTGGCTAGTTGGTAGCTATCATGTTGAACCACACAAATCATTTCTATCATTACAGAAAGTTCTGTTGGAAATCACTGGTGTATAAAAATACTGATATTATAGGTTTATAATAGCATCTTTATTCCTGAAAACTTAAATGTGTTTGAAGTACGTCATCAGTCTTCATGGTTATCCTATGAGTTAGTCTTTATTACAGAAAAAAAAACTCATGGCTTTTGAATTATTAACTGGAAAACATCATTTAGTATATTATTACATGTGTCAAGTCTACTGTAATAGTCTGTGAAAAGGTTATTAGGTTTGTTCCAGTGAATTTATTACTCATTGTAATTTCTGTGTGTAAGGACTATGTTTGGAGCTATGGTGGCAGAAAGGAAAAATGAATACATAAGAATATAAATAAGGTTAGACTGTGTGAAATGTATAAGAAAAGCACTAATACAAGTAGTAAGGGCTACAGAAATTTAGAAAAGAGATGTTTTCTGGCTACAAAGATTCAAGGATGCTTTAAGATGAAGAAGACATTCAGTCTTATTTTGAAATAATTCAATGAGCAGAAACAGAACTGAATGAAGTATAGAAGAATAATGAGAGCAAAAGAATGGTGTTTGGAAAATGAAGAAAAGGGCATGTTCCATCTGACTAAATGTATCAGGGGTGACAGTATGAAATACAATTAGTATAGTAGCTTGGATCCTGATTATGGAGCTCTTGAAAGCCATGCTCAGAAGTTTGGACTTCACGTTCTGTAGTCTTAGGGGAATCACTAAAGACTTTTTAGCAGAGCATTACTTGTGATAGGGCTATGTATTAGAGTTACCTGGCTCCAGGTACTGAATTCTCCAAGTTTCAAGGGCTTTTGAGTAATGAAAAGGCACCCTAGAAGTTAGGTACAAGACTTGTTAACAGATGTAATGTGTGAATACCCCTGCTTATAGGGAATGCAGAAGAGAGAACAATCATAACCATGCCTGAATGCAGTGATGATGCCGTTAACAGAAATTAGGAGTATTAAGAGAACAAACTGCCTTGGAAGGACAAGGTTGTTTTTGCATAGGTGGAATTTGAAGAAATGACAAGACCAATAGATAGACATATTCAGAAGGTAGTTGGACATGTGGATCTTTAGCTTAAATGAGAAATAAAAGCTAGATTATAAATTGGAGCATTGTCTGCATTAAATATAATCATTGAAGAAAATGTGTATCCGGGGGAAAGAAAAAGGAAAAAAATAAGGGCTAACTGCAGGAACCTTAAGTGATGTGAGCAAAGGAGAAAGGTGGGAGGAGATTAGCAGACTGCAGTTCCCAGAAGCCCAGGTGTAATGTAATTTCATGAAGGAGAAAGTCTGGTCAGCAGTTTAAATGCTGCAGGTATCAAAGATTAGAACAGACCTTTTGCCCCTCCTTGTCGCATTCATTCTGTCACTAAATCCTGTTAATCCCAAAATTTCTGTGAAATTCTTTTTCTCTTTCGCAGCCATCACTGCCATTACCTAGGGACAGATGCAGTCTTTTTTCTTCAGGACTCTTGTGATGCGGAGATTCCTTTCTGCCAGTCTCTTCCCATACATTTCTTAACACCAGAGTTCCTAGTTTAAAAGATAGTGTGATCCTGTGAGTTCCTGGCTTGTCAACCTCCATTCATGGCCAACACATCCCTGAGTTCATACTCAAAATATGATCTTTCACCTTTTCTGTCTCTCCTGCCAGTTCTCCTAAGTTCCAGCTGCCTGGAGCTGACTTGCCATACCTTTTCTTATTTCCATCCTTCCTCTACTCAGAATGTCATTCTTCTCTTAACTCACACATCAAGACTAAACCAAATTTACATTATTTACCTGTTCTACTAATTAGCTGTCTAACTTTCCATCTCAGTATGCAGTCTTGAGCAGGGTAAAAAAAAACTATGACCCAAATCCAGCCCACTACCTGCCTGTTTTTATATGGCTTGCAAGCTAAGAACAGCTTTTACGTGATTAAATGGCTGAATAAAAATCAAAAGAAGACTATTTCATGGTGTGAAAAATTAGATGAAATTCAGCTTTACTGGCACACAGCCGTGGTCATTTGTTTACATATAGTCTGTGACTACGTTTACTCATGTGGCAAAGTTGAGAAGTTCAAGCAGAACGGCAAAGTTGAGAAGTTCAAGCAGAAAGTGTATGATTCTCAAAGTGTAAACTACTTATTTACTATCTGGCCTTTTCACTGAAAGTTTGCTGATTCCAGTCCATATCTTTATTATGACACTATGAGTACCTAAAAGTCTTAGTACTTTTAACAGAATACCTTTCTAAAACCTTTCAATTATTCTTATCATATTAACTAGGAATAATTTAATCTGACTTATATATATTATTAAAATATTTTCATTAATAGGTCTTTCTTTCCTACCTAATAGCTCTCCATAGTAGGTAACTTAGGACAGTTGCCAAATATTGGAGGAAAACATAATGGAGAATAATATAAAATTCTGTCTTCAAGTTGGGCACAAAAATGTCATTAATTCATGTTAGTGAAAGAACACCTCAGTCCTTCTGATTCCTAGGAACCCAGAGATTGATCCCTGGAGTAATAAATTTGAGGATTAGGAGGAGAGTTTTGTTGAAACAGAATCTTTCAAGGACAGGGAGTATGTTTTATTTATTTTTATTTCTCTGACACCTGCTGTAGTACTAGGCACATAGTGATCATTAATACACTTGAATGAAGGCGCACCCCAGAAAATTATGCCATAGGTGCTTTAGAATACTGTTCATAACTACCATAGTTTTATTTGCTTGTCTTTAAAATTATTAAATCATTTACTACTTTTACTTACTACATGTTACCATAAAAAGGTTTCATACATGTTCTTTTCTCTTTAAAGTTCTTATGACTTAATATTTGTTCATTTAAAGAAACCAAAATCTGTTTTCATAAATATTTTTGCTCTTTTCTCTTTAAATTAGGAATCTGAGGAACTTTCTTCTGATGAAGAAATGAAAATGGCAGAGATGCGACCACCATTAATTGAAGCCTCCATTAACCAGCCGAAAGTGGTAGCACTGAGTAGTAACAAGAAAGGTCAGCTGTTAAATGGAAGCACTGAGATTAGACATGGGCTGAATAAAATTTATAATTTTTTAGAATAGATTTTCTTAAATGTCATTAAGTTATTGAAAACAATTTTTAGCAACACTTTCTAAAATGTGCTTTTTTGAAAGGTTTTATTTATTTATTTTTAGAGAGAGAGGAAGGGAGGGAGAAAGAGAAGGAGAGAAACATGAATCTGTTGCCTCTGGCACACTCCCCATCAGTGGACCTGGCTGGCAACCCAGTCACATACCCTGACTAGAATTGAGCCAGTGACCTTTGGCTTTGCAGAACAACGCCCAACCCACTAAGCCACACCAGTCAGGGCAATACATGGCTTTTTGAAAAGTCTCTTTTCTCTCTTTTAAAGGAAAATCTATAGGATCTTTTCTCTTCCCTTATGCAGGTCTATTTACAAAGGCATGGACTTTATGGGCATACAAGCCTAGATTATAATTCTGTTCCTACTACTTACTTGCTATGTGGTCCTTGAGCTACCTAGTTTTATCCATGTATAGATATCTAATTTTACATAAAAAGAAGCTAATGGATTTTGTGAATATCAAAAGTACTAGATTACTCAATGTACTCAGATCTAGCCCAGTACCTGATGTATAATAGATATTTGTTGTTACTGTATTTTAACTATCCCAGAACTTATTTTTAAACCATCCATCATTCCAGCCCTTCTTTCATTCTTTCATAAAATCTCAGACTCTTAAAAATGAAAGGGAACTTGGAGGATATCTATCTCTTCCTTCCCCCACTCCTCCCCACCAGTGCCCTAAACCTCTCTCTGTATTATCTCCACCCAATATTTATCCAGTCTTTGTCTTTATGGCATTAATGAAACTTGATATCAGGGGTGTTCCTCAAATAGCTTGTGTTTCATGATGATAATGATGGTGATACTTGTTGAGTACTTACTAGTTGCTACTTGCTGTATGCTAAATACTTCATGTTCATTTAATTATGATAGTTGTAACATGATACAGTTGGAAGAAGAGGAATATAGGAAAGAATTTAAGTGACATCTAGTTTAATGTTATTTTAAAAATTTATGATCTGAGACCCTAACACCTTAAACTTAAAGTTAGAGAGCCTCATGTGCTGCTGTTTTTAACTGTAAACCCAAAACTGACTACCTAAAGTGAAATATTTGAAACAGCAAAAATATCCTTAATTCAGATTCATGTAATTTCTTATGACTGTGTCCATATATAGTATTTCTATGATTTGGCTAGAATTGAGTTAGTTTAAAATATCCTTTAGGGTGTAAAGATATTATATTATTGCCCTGGCTGGTGTGGCTCAGTGGATTGAGCACTGGCCTGTGAACCAAAGGGTTGCCAGTTCGATTCCCGGTCAGGGCACATGACTGCATGACCTCTCCATACCCCACCCTCCTTATTCACTCCATCTCTCCCTACGTGACTTTTTTGTTTCCCTGGATGAAAAGAAGTCTTCAAAAGGGAAATATTTTGCTGATACAGAAGAGGTGAAATAAAAAAGGCAGAAGCATTAAAAGGCATCAAAATCAACGAGTTCAAAAATTTTTTGAACAGTGGAAAAGAAATCTTGATTAGGTGTATTGCATCAAATGGAGAGTACTTTGAAGGTGACTGAACTTTAAACATATAAGGATAAATACAGAATTTTTTATAAATAAATTGTTTTTTTCGTGGGGTCTCCCCTCGTATGTGGAACCAGGACAATATAAATGCTATTTGTCATTACTGGGAAGTATTTCACACAGATTTTTGGTGACTGTTAATGGCTTGAGTTTTTTTGTTTGCTTGTTTATTTGCTTCAGATGATACAAAGGACACAGATTCTTTATCAGATGAAGTTACACACAATAGCAATCAGAATAACAGCAACTGTTCTTCTCCATCCCGGATGTCTGATTCAGTTTCTCTTAATACTGACAGTAGTCAAGATACCTCACTCTGCTCTCCAATGAAACAAACTCATATTGGTATTAATTCCAAAAACAGGTTTGTGACTATCTTAACAAAATACTTTATTTGTACAATAAATAGAGCTAGAAATACAAATAAATATATATGACCAAAACATAAAGGATTTCACAAATTAATATTATAGAAGTGGTTCAGGCAGTATATGGTTTCTTCTATATTTATTACTTTATTACTAATTATTTAGCTTTTATACATTTGCTTTTTATTTTTTTATTGTTCAGTTATAGTTGTCTCATTTTGCCCCCATTACACTCTCCTGCTCTACCTACTCCTACCTCCCACATTCAGTCCTCCCCCATCTCCCACCCTCCGTTTTCTTAGTCCATGGGTTCTTTATATATGTTCTTTGATTTCCGTTTTAGATTAGTCTTTTAAGGGGGGAAGAAGAGATTTAAAATAGATTCTAGTTCTCTTCATTAAAAGGTTGAACAGTTTTACAGTGGTTCTAGTTATTACAACATAAACAGCTTATTTGGAGTAATTCAAGTTGAAAGGAATGTTTTTAGGGTTAGAAATGCAAAATTATTTTTGATGGTTGCAGACAACCACTGTACCGCTCCAGGTAAGCAGGTCTCCTGTATCCTCCCAGCCATGGAGTCTTGTGACCTCAGGCAAGCTGTTGATCCTCAGGGCCTCAGTGCTATTTCCTTACCTGCTCTGGGGCCTTGGGCAAGAACTCCACTCCCTGGGTGTGACTGTCCTCATCACCCGATTCCAGTCTGTTTTCTCTTTCAGCAGGGTTTAAAGATCTTTTTAAAAGCATAGCACAGCCTGTGTCCCTCTCTGTTCACATTTAAATCAAATGTATTTAAATTGATGCCATCAATTTAAATATTTTTCTTTAGCTCCACGTATCTTTGGCTTAGACTTAAATTTGTAGGTCAAAGTCTCTGAAAAAAGACTTAATTCCTACAGATTGGAATTTAGCTGAAGTTTAAAACATACTATTTGGGCTCTCAAGAGTTTGGTTATCAGAGTAAAACTATACCATTTTACCTTCATGATAATCTGTCAGGTAGATTGCTTGATAGAAAGATTTGGGTTACTACTGAACCCACAGCTAATTATATGGATATTGCTAATTATTTTTTTTAGAGTTCAATTTTTCTTAAGCTCCAGGTGGCATATTTAAGTCAAATTTTTGTATGTATTGATTTATATTTTTGGAGAAGGAAAATGACTTTGGTACCTTAAAGTGAATTTAGCAGTTAGGTGGTTGTAATTATGATTAATCATTATGTCAGTTTTCTGAATTTGAGGCTAAGACCCAGTATGGTAATATATTAATTCTTAAAACATTTAAGATGTTAAGATAATGATTAATTTGTTAAGTAATGAAATTTTACTGATGTTGGGAAGTAGGTTAGTATTTCCTAAGTCATATTTTTTATGTAATGAAATAAAGGCTAACAAAGGGATATAGCTACACTTTTTTGTATTCTATTCCTAATCATGAGTATTTTATGTCACCTAAGTTATATTTGTAAAATATAACTTTAGGACACAAATATGTTTTCATATCACCAAGTAGAAATAAAATATTTTCTATAATTTTGGAATATCACATATATAAATATTTCCCAAGTCCAAAGTAGTCACTTAAATATGATTAAATTTAACTTCAGTTTTGATCATTCTTCATGTGTTGTAGAGCTCTGAGCCATTGTTTAATCCTTTAGATAATTTCCTTATGTATATATTTGAATCTAATAACTTAGTTAACATAATAACTATGGCTAATGTAAGATTTCAGAACTATTTATAGAAATGTTCTGTTCTTTTTATTCAGCTGTTCAAGTTATTGGTTCTTTCTCCTTGTATCTCCCCATTTTTCAAGCATTTCATATTTTGGCACATTTGTGAAAAGATGCGCCAGAAAAGAAATACATAATAAGTCCTCTTTTCTTTATTGTTTAGCTCCAACTATATTGTGACTAAGTGATTTATGATATTGATGAAAATGTTGATTATACATTTTAATAGGTTTACTTGTCTCCATTTAATATTAATCTCCCATTGCTAAGAAAACTGGGTTTTTGATATTTTCAGTAAAATTATTTTTGTTTTAGGCAAGAAGATGAAAATTTGAATAGCCTTTTACAAAATGGAGATATTTTAAACCATTCAACAGAGGAAAAATTCAAGATTCTTGACAAGAAAGATTTCAACTTACCTGAATATGATTTGAATATTGAAGAACAATTAGTTCTTATAGAGAAAGGTGTTGACTCAACAGCCACATCTGATGAATCTCACAAATTAGACCATATCAATATGAATCTTAATAGACTTATAACTAATGATACATTTCAACCTGAGAGAGTGGAAAGGTCAAAGACACAGGATATATTGCTTGGAACGAGTTTTTTAAACATTAATGCTAAAGGAGAAGATGAGCACTTGGAAAATGGAAACAAGTGTCCTAATCTGGAATGTATAAATAAGGTAAATGGACATTCTGAGGAAACTCCACAGTCTCCCAGGAGGATTGAACCACACAACACTGATTCTTCTGTTGATATGGGTATTTCCAAAAGTACTGAAGATCTCTCCCCTCAGAGAAGTGGGCCAATAGGGTCTGTTGTTAAATCTCATAGCATAACTAATATGGAGACTGGAGAGCTAAAAATCTATGACATTCTTAGTGATAATGGACTTCAGCAGCCAAGTACAACAGTTAAAGTCACATCTACTATTGATGGAAAAAATATAGTTAGGAGCAAGTCTGCTACACTTTTGTATGATCAACCATTGCAAGTATTTACTGGTTCTTCTTCATCTTCTGATTTAATATCAGGTACAAAGGCAGTTTTTAAGTTTGATTCAAATCATAATCCTGAAGAGCCAAGTATAAGAGGCCCCACAACAAGTGGTCTGCAATCTACACCTCAGATGTATGGGCCTCCACAATATAATATCCAGTACAGTAGCAGTGCTGCAGGTAAGGACCCTTTGTGGTACTCCAAACAAAATCCCCAAATAGATCATGTCAGTTTTCCTTCTCAGCGCCTTTCTAGATCAGACAGCACAGAAAGTCACAGTTACACCAAACATCCTGCCAATATGAATTTCTCTAACCATAACAATGTTCGAGCTAATACTGGATACCATTTACATCCAAGACTTGGCCCAGGAAGACATGGGGAAATGTGGGCCATCTCACCGAATGACCGGCTCATTCCTGGAGCAACTCGAAATACAATTCAGCGACAAAGCAGCGTGTCCTCTACAGCCTCTGTAAATCTTGGTGAGCCAGGTTCCATAAGGAGGGCCCAAATCCCTGAAGGAGATTATTTATCATACAGAGAGTTACATCCAGTGGGAAGAACTCCTCCAATGATGTCAGGATCACAGAGGCCTCTTTCTGCACGAACATACAGCATCGATGGTCCACATACATCGAGGCCTCAAAGTGCTCGACCCTCTGTTAGTGAAATACCAGAGAGAACTATGTCAGTTAGTGATTTCAATTATTCACGGACTAGTCCTTCAAAAAGACCAAATGCAAGGGTTGGTTCTGAGCATTCTTTATTAGATCCTCCAGGAAAAAGTAAAGTTCCTCATGATTGGCGAGAACAAGTACTGCGACACATTGAGGCCAAAAAGTTAGAAAAGGTAATTAAACATGAATTTTTCATACTCCTCCTTATGAATTTACTGATTTTTCCTAAGAATATTTGGCATTCTTTGTTTTTTAAACAAGGCATAACAAAACACTCTGAATTGTTGAATGTATACCAATATTCTAGGAGTTTTTCCTTGCTACTGACAAAAGAGTTCAAGTTCAGACTTGGCTAGACTCAAAACATTGAGGTAGTAGCATAAGCTCCTTTCCCTTCTCTTACTCCCCAGTGTTTTCTAATGGACTTACATTCATAGTATGTATTTGTGTGTGTGTCTCTTGTACCTTGTGCCACATATACTGTACATAATACATGTATATACATGATCCCTGTGTTTA
The DNA here is from genome assembly GCA_004027475.1 of Anoura caudifer. Taxonomy (NCBI): domain Eukaryota; kingdom Metazoa; phylum Chordata; class Mammalia; order Chiroptera; family Phyllostomidae; genus Anoura; species Anoura caudifer. The sequence continues at coordinate 645,806 of PVKU01000076.1, forward strand.
GCATTTTCTGTCCTATCATTTTATTAGTAATTATTATGTAAATATGTATACAAAAACAAGCAGTTTATTAAATAGTTAACAGAAAAACAAGTGTATTGTAAACGTAAATACTTCATCTAAGATTTTTTCCCCAGTTACCTGACTAACACCATCACTGGCACAGATGGCATCTGGCATGGCATTTACTCTTTTCTGAACTGCATTTCTGCCTATTTGAACTCATCTATCTGGCTTTTCAGTAGTGTGCAGATGTTTGCTCTTTGAAAGAAGCTAAAATTTTTTTAAGTGTCCTATATTAGTGCCACCGTTCTGTGGCTCCAGTGTTTAAGATATATTCTTTCTTTAAGATTTGGCTTCATACCTCTCAGTGGATTTTACCCAAGAATTATCTTACCCCTGTTTATTAAATATATGTTTTTCAGATAGCTGAATATGTACAACCTTAATTAGTCATTATTTTAAAAAGATCCTTAAGTTGAATTTTTCAGAAATACCTAACATACTTAATACCTTACTCAGTTCACATTGAACCTCTGCCTGTAATTGGTAGCTCTGTGCAACACTGTTTTTTCAGCATTAAGTAAATGAGCCATATGTGTTAGGCATCTTCATTCTCATTGATTGGTTTTGTTTCAGCTGTAACTGTACATACGGGGTGCTTTGAACTTGTGTGCATGTGCTTTTTCTAAGGAATTTGGAAATTTCTTAAGCAGAAGCATAATATAGCTGTTTTATAAATAAACTTCTCGTGATAGTGTGGAACTGGATTTGAGAAGGATGAAGCTATATAGTTAAGTTGATCGAGTTATGAGGCTGTCTAGTCGTCCAGAAAACAAATGAGAATGTATCAGTAGAATTGAGACAAAGGGATGAATTTAAGAGGCAGTTCTTATTGTGTAAGAATTTACTTCTGCTTGAAATATTCCTATAATCAGACATTGAAGAAAAGAGATTAAGCTTGAGATTATTGCCTTGAATAACTGGTTGTTGGGAATGCCATTAACTACTGCTGGACCACAGGAGGAATAGCAGATTTGGAAGAAGCGATGTGTTTATTTATTACTATATTATATTAATATTAGTGACATCTCAGATGGCTATTCCCCCATTACTTTCCTGTCTAACAGAGACGTGCCTGGACTTCAGTAAATAGGAAGCAAGTAGCAGTCACCTCATTGTTCATTGTGCCTCTCTACTTTTTACATTTAGAAATTTGCATTACAGTCGCTTGGCAAACACATTGGTAATTTAGAGCTGAAAATTAGTTCAGTGAAACTAAGAAATGCACAGAGCAACATGACTTAGACTCCAAACTTGAAGCATTGATTGACAGTGGTGAAGAATGATGAAAGATCTCTGTTCGCTCCTCTGTGATTCTCCCTTCCTCCCCCAAACATACCTCTGGTGGCATGGTGGACATTTAAAAACATTATTCAGGGGATTTCACAATGCCTGTGCTACCTCTAGGGGTAAGTCCCCAGTTGCTACTTTGCCCAGCTGAGAGTTTAGAAATAATAACATAAATATATGTTATTGACCCTTACTTGGTTTTGAAACCTTGTGGTAGTGACACCCCTCCACCCTAACAAACTACCTGGAATCTAAACATATAAAATAGATTTTACCTCCAAAATCTCAAGACTTACTTACAAATATAACTTAACATTGAAAATGAATAAAAATTTTTATTTCAAAGTTGATTTATTACTTATGTCAGCATTGCTAATATTACTATATTTAAAACACCCGTGATAAGAAGCACTCAACCAAATATGATTAAAGATGATAAGAACATGATAATTTTTATGTCACTTGCTATTTTACAACTATTGGCATGTACTGTACAACAGTGCTCAGAACATATGCCTAGCACTTAATTGAACTCCCCACAATCTGTTGATGTGTTGTGGTGGAGTGCCATTTTATATGGATTGTCTGGGCACAACACTTAATTTAAAACAAGACCTATTCTCAGCTCCAGGCTTCTTAGTGAAATATTTACGAAATGTCATATATGTTCAAAGATGACAGAATAGGCTTTGTTTCAGGTCTGCATATTCTTAAACAGGGTCATTCAGCCCACTCATATTAACATGTTAAAACAAAACGTGTGTATATGTAACTGTGTATAATGTCTTCATTTTTACGTTCTAATCAGATGGTTATGGAATCTCTGATTTGCCTCTGCCAAATCCTTGTTCTTACTGAAATGGTTTGGAAAAGTGCAGGCTATTAAGTTGAGCTTTTTTATTTAGTCATTACTTTAGAATCCACAAAATAGCTAAAAGTGCACTTTGTAATTTTATATATCCTTTTCATTCTAGAATAGTATATTAATGTTTCTTAATAGTAGACATCAACTTCATAATCTGGACAAGTTCTATATTTCTAGAGAGTAACATAGAAGTGTTTATTATGGCATGTCCATAAGTCTTAATTACAAGCCATGCTCAAAATGTGGTTTCTCTCACTTTGACTATCAGACCCTCAATATTTGGGGACATGACAAAAAGCATATGCCTGAAAGGACAGCAGCCTAAGTGTTCATCAGTAGATGAGTGAATAAAAAAGCTCTGGTACATTTACACAATGGAGTCATTTGTGGCCGTAAAAAGGAAGGAAATCTTAGGTTTTGCAACAGCATGGATGGACTTAGAGTGTACCATGCTAAGTGAAATAAGCCTGGCAATGAAAGACAAGTAGCCTATGATCTCACTTTATTTGTAGAATCTAATGAACAAAATTGAGGAACAAAATAGAAGCGGAGGCATGGATGCATGGAACAGACTGACAGCTGTCAGGAGAAGGGATGGAGAGCTGGATGAAAAAATTGAGAGATATATATATCTAAAACACTTAATCCCTTCACCTTTCTTCAGATAGATATAGATATGTATCTATATCTAGATACAGATAAAGATATAAACACATAGACACATACAACAGTGTGATGGAGGCCAGAGGGAAAGGGGGCTGAGCGCAGGTAGAGGCAAGCAAAAGGCGGGTGGAGAAAGAGACTTTGCTTGGGGCAGTGGGCAGTGAAGCAGTGTGCAGGTGATGTTTTATTGAGTTGTATACTTGGAACCTGTATGGTTTAACAACTTTGGAATAAACAAGCAAAAATAGTGAGAATTAGGCAGTGCATTTATTGAGGTACAATTTTCAGACAGCTGTAGGATTAGTGATTAGACATTTATATAAATGAAATACTTGGAAGGATTCCATCAGTGGTTTTTCAGGTTTAAGCAGCAAAAGGCAGTACTAACTCCTAAGATACAATAATCTTCAATATCTATTAAATAGAAAGTTTTTATATATTCACTTTTTAGTTTTTGTTTTTATTCTGGTAATTATAGAACAGTAAAAGTCTTTTAAATGTTATATCCTAAAATTGTGTGTTTATATTAAACTTTTCTCTAATGTAAGGCTTTTTTCTAAATGTGAATGGTAATTTTTAGCAATTGCAGCAACCAAGATCCTGGCATATATTGCAGGTATATTTAATGCTATATTACGTATTTAAACCCTGCATTTATTTAATAATAAGACAATTCCTATAAAATGAACCAGACTCTCTAGAAATCCATTTTGACTTAGAAATAACTGGTCGTTGGTAAAATTTATCTTTATAGAGGAAGTAGTTTGTGTTCCATGTATAACCGTGTACGTGCAGATACCTCTGGATATGACATCAATTCCTATTTTCTGACAAACTTCTAATAAGATATGTCATGAGTAAAGGAAATAATAGCATAAAAGCATATATATGTATGTGCTTTCTTTGGTGTTTAAACTTGAATAGTTGGATTACCTGTGATTCGTGTGTGTGCATGCTGTCATATAACCATGTGGAAAAATAGTACGCACTGAAAATCCCATATTGCATCATATTTCTGTGGTATTGGGCTTACTTATAAATACATCTGTGTACATAACATGTCTTCTGAATTTTGCATGCTGCGCTAATCTCTGTTAAATCTGTCCCCTCTTTATTCAGAGCATGCTGTCAAGGTCCTTTAATTCCAATTTCACTGCTGTAAGCAACTGTCACTATGGCAGCTCTAGGGATCTGCATGGCAGCCAAGGTAGTCTTGCCTTGAGTGTTGCAGACGGAAGAGGTTCTGGTGGGCACATTTTTCGAGTGAGTACCTGTAGTAGACAAGTACTTTGAGTACATAGAAGAGAAGTAAACCTCACATTTTAATGTTTTAATATTTCTAGAAAATAAAATTTACTGTGGGTTTGGTATCTTGATTACCTCCCAGTTCCGCCATGGCTTAGTGCTGAAACTTGCTGCAAAGCTGATTTTAGTCTTTATCATTTAAGTTTCTGTGGTCATAATAAAGGAGGTAGTCAACTCTTTTTATGTAAAAAAGGGTGAGCAATAGAAATAACTGAGAGGTTTTTAAAAAATTATTCTTTGCAGTGTCTGTCTCTTAAAATTAGCTTGCTCTCTCCAAATGCAGAAGACTTGTGGCGAAGAGTGGTTTTCACTTCAGTGATTGAATATTGGCCAGTAAAAAGCACTAAGAACTAAGTGGAATTAAGTTTAATCATAATTTGCTAAATATTAAATGTGAGGCTGGAGAAAATGTAATAAGTACCAATGAAAAGGCAAAACTCAAATTCTTTATTACCACATTTCAGCCATAGTCATTAGGCGTGATGAAGAAAGGAAAGTTAAGGATAAGGTGTAGGAATAGCAGAGAAGGGTAAAGAACGGAACAACTCTGACATGGCTGTGTTTTAAGATTTTCCTTTCATAATAACTTGAGATAGTAGCATAGCCTCCAAATATTTCCTCTGCCCCTCTCCTATCCTGAAAAGACCTATCTCCCCCTGTAGCCTTACTTTATCCCCTCCTCAGTTTTCTTTCTACAAGACTGCTTACTTCTGGGTCCTTTTCTTTTTCCTGAGCATTCACTGCCCCTCCTTTCCCCCTGCCTTTTAATACCCTCCTGACTTTGTTCTAGGATAGGAGCAGTCTCCTGATTTGCTTTGCTGTGTGTATCACCCATCCTGCTCTTGGCACCTGCTACCACTTGGTTCTACGTTGCGGTACAGTGGCAGCAATCATTTTGTAATTTACCAGATTGAAACAGGTAGAGAGAAGAGTGATGACTATTAAGCCCTAAATTTCTGGCACTATTCCAATGGAAGCCACAGAGCAAAGTCCAAGAGTTTTTATTAACTCAGGGGTAATTTTATAGTCATCTGGAACAATTATTCTTTACAAATTCTTACACAGTAATATTTTTTGCTTGTTAATTATTCTTAAATTCAGAGCTTTTGAGTCTGTTGCACTTTATTAATTCATAATATGCTTGTTCTTTTAAAGACTAAGTAAACACAGCTCTACATTCAGGCTTGAGTTTAAACTTCAAGCTATGAGCTAAATTGATTTTTATGCATTCCGAAAGGACATCTCAAAAATGAAGAAGGAAAATAAAAGTTTTCCTTTAATAAGTACACAAAATTTGATCAAACCACATCTAAAAATCCTAAGCCATGGTTTGAAGTAGCAACTAACTGTACATGATAGAACTGTTGCAGATACATTTTCTAAGATTACATTATAAACTGTTAGGTTTACATGTATCCTGTGGGATATCCTAATGAAACAGATTTCAGATTATTTTTCGACATGATGGTGTAATTTGCATATCTGTGTTGCTAGTGTCATAGTGTTTTGAAAGTAATAATAGTACTACTTAACACAGTCTCTCTAGTTTTCCAAAATATAGCAAAGTGTGCTTAGAGCTAAATTAAAATGAAAAATTTAGGAATCTTGTGTCTCACCATATTTATAAGAAATATTCAGAAATAATGAGATGTGTTTTCTATCTAAATCAATCAGTGTGTTAAATTACAAGGATATTATTTGACACATAAAAATAGGAATCCTAGTTTAGCTAATTTTAAAAGCATTTCACCAAACCAGTGCTTTTGAAAACACATAGCTGACTACTACTAGTGTGATAGAATTCAGCTAAAGTAAGTTATATAACTGTGTGTTTATTGGTTTTGTTCATCATTTGAAAGAAAATTCTTGGTGAGACTGTGCTGTTAAAAGAACATCAGTTAAATTTTAACCCCCGCCCCCCCCCAAAAAACTTTTTGTGCTGCTCAACAGGTACAAATTTCAGTGGCTCTTAAAATTTGGGACTTTTAACTAGGATTAAAGATGTTGCTGAAAGTGTTAAAAGCTAGGTATTATTGTAAATACAACTAAAAGCATTATCAAGAAATAGCTTAACAGTATATATCATGTAAACTTTTTATACGTTATAAGAACAAACATTTTGCCATTAACTTTGGAATATGGTTAAAAGTACTAATTTTCCCCCAGTGTTACTGAAGTATAATTGACATAACATTGTATTAATTCAAGGTATGCATCATGATGATTTGATATATGTATATATTGCAAAATGATTACCATAAGCTTAGTTGACATTTGTCACGAAAATACTAAGATTGATGGCAGTTGTGATGATAATATTTTATTTGGTTCTTCGTCTTTCTGTCATCTAGCATTGTTTTTTTCTAATCTCTTCTCACATGTCGTCATCATTTTGGTTGCACATTTTAAAGATTGTTATTTGTTTACTTTTTATTGTCCCCTAACTTGAAGCCTCCCCAGACGTCCTGTCCAGGAGACCTTGTCTGGCTGATACATTCATTTCAGGACAACACAACTACTCATCAGCTACACTTAGTCACAGAGATGTCCTTTGGACAGCTTGAAAGTGGGTGCTGAGGAAATGAATGAAGTAGTAACTTGAGCTTACTATGTGTTGTGGCTTTTGAACTAGAAGAGCACAGATGCTTTAACACTGAAAATACTTTTTTTGAGAACTTTCTTCCTTGCTTAGCAAGGATTTATTTTTTAAACAATTGAGAAATAGAATTGCATTCTGCTAATTTTCAGTTTATTCCATAATTTTTCCCCATGCTGGAGGATCATTTTATTGTAATTTTTTTATTTCTGTACTATCACCAACTTACTATTTGTATCGAAGGGATTTTGGCATTCCTAATAAACCTATTTGGAGAGTTAAAGATGAACCTATCTTAAATTCTTCATTTCAGGATGTTTTACTATTATGCAACGCATTTTAAAATACTTTACATGTAATTAGAGATCACTAATTAAAAATATAATTAGAGTCCTGACTGGTGTGGCTCAGTTGGTTGGGCATCGTCCCGCAAAGTGAAAGGTCATGCAGGTTTGATTCCTGATCAGGGCACATGCCTAGGTTGTAGATTCAGTCCCTGGTTGGGGCTCATGTGAGAGGCAACCAATTGATGTTTCTCTCTTAACATAGGTGTTTCTCTCCGTCTCCTCCTTCTTCCCTTCCCCTCTCTAAATATAAAATTTTTTTAAAAAGTAATAGAATTAATAAAAGACTTTTTTATATGGTAGACTAGATGGTGATTGTGTTCCTACTACTTTTGTAACCAGAGCATTCCATATTCTAGTATAATCAGATATAATTATGAAGTGTAGTTGTAGATCATATATAAACTTCCACATTGTTCTTGAGAGTAGGAACCCAGCCACATAACGTTTAATTTCATATGTGTCTATTTTATCTTTTTGGGGGGAAGGGGGTTCTTTAGTTAAGCTCTGTTACCCAGTTTCTTTTTCTTTTTAATATCCATTTTATGGTTTCAGTTACTGAGCTTGTTTCATGCTTTTTATTGTCCTGAGCCATCTGTGTATCAAAGCTTAATATGTTCCGTCAATATGTTTAATATTGACATAGAATGTCAGGCACAAACAAGTATCTAGGTGGCCGGAAGTCTTAAGAATGGGTCAGAGGTAATTATTTTCCAGAGAAAAGCATTGGATTTGCACATAGGAAAAAATTGCATAAATACGGAGAAAAACAAGTGCTGTCTACAGTGTTGTGCGTAAGTAATAAAATAACAGCACAACCACTTAAATACTCCTGGGCAGATTAACTGCTTCAGATTTACAGTGATTGAGTAGTAAATGCCCAAGGAGAGAATGTCAGGGAGTAATAACACCTTTGTGCCGGCATCCTCTCTGTGGTAAAACATCTATGTATGTTTCAGACTTCATACTTACTGACTTTTCAAGTGTGACACAGTGAAAAAGAAGACTACTTTATAAAGTGAAAATCTTTTTTACCAAAGGCAAACAACTTTGTATCCTTCCACAAGGTTTGCAAAGAAAAATATGCAGTTCTGACACTATTGCCATAGTCTTCCCACATTTTCTACTTGTGGATAATTTTAGAGAAATGGGGTTCAAATATTCCCCTTACAATTTTTCATGATTTCCTTGTGGATGAGGTCAACTTTTATTAATAATCAACAGTGATGTTTTAAATGACTGAATAGCTTAAATATATTTCCTTTTTCAATCAAAAATCTATTCATATGTTAACACTCATAATACAAATATAACCTTATTTATCAGATTTCTCACTAACAGAATAAGCTGTTTGCCACATTTCTACAAAGGTATTTTTAAGTCTGAAGTTCAGATGCAATCTATAAAAAATGAAAGGAGTTATAACCAGGATAATTCTTTTACAACAAAATAATCTCAAGATTTTTGTTTAGCTTGTGAAAAGTAAACTAGAATCTCAGTTTAATTTTTGTGGTTAATACTTTATGGAATTAATATTTAGAGAGTTTAAAAATTGCTGATACACATAACAAGAAATAAATCAGTTTTCTACTACATACCTAAATTGGCTTGTTAATTCTCGAAAGGAATATATAAAGGTAGAAAAGATACAATCAGATTAGGAAAAAATTCTACCAAGAAATTACTTTTGTTTTAATGAAAAACATGAGTAAGTACATGTTTTGTGCAAATGTGAGATTTAGTATAGGAAAACATACTCTTTAATGGGCTTCCTTAAGTTTTAAATTTTGGCATACTGTTTACCATTTTAACATTTGGGTATATGAGAATAATAGGTGCATTTATATCAGACAGAAAATTAATAATTTTAAATGTAGATGTGATTTACTTTCATTTGAATGAAACCTTTAAAGAGTGCATCTATCATCAATCAGGCAAGTTTAGAATTAAAACATTAATGGCTTTTTTATTTTAAAAGTGTAAAATTAGAATAAATAGTGTAAATGGCATGATACTGTGTGATTTAGAATGTTAAACTCCAGTGCTTTTAAAATGCTCCAAGAAGAAAATCCAAATATTTGTAATAAGACATTATTATTGGTCATTTTAAGACACTTCATGTTTTTCTTAGATGCCTTTGAGTAATGGACAGATGGGCCAGCCTCTCATGCCTCAGGCAAATTATAGTCAAATACATCACCCCCTTCCTCAGGCATCTGTGGCAAGGCATCCCTCTAGAGAACAACTAATTGATTACTTGATGCTGAAAGTGGCCCACCAGCCTCCATATACCCAGCCCCATTGTTCTCCTAGACAAGGCCATGAACTGGCAAGGCAAGAGGTAAGAATAATCAAGAATATTTGAAATATGAGACTAAGCTTTTAATGTATTTTACAGGTTATTTAATTATTAGCAATAAATCCATATAGAATTTTAACGGGGTTTTTTTTTGTTATGATTTTGTGTTTAAAGATTTGGTTTCCTAGTCAGTTTGTAAGATGTTAAAGTTGGTTTAATTTGACTGTGATTTCACCCCTACCCCCATTCTCATTAATTGATGTAGGATGTTGTGTTTTAGGCATGATTTTTTTTTTCCCTAAGGTGCATATTTTTCCCAAACTAGTTGATTATACTCTGGTAATCAGACCTTTAAGAATATAAACAGTGGTCCATATAAAACTTGAATTGGCATATTATGGTTTGCTATTTTTATTTGACACTCAGCTTTTGAAACTTGACTATAATCTCCAAATTATTCTGAGAATTAAATCTTACAAAGTACTTTTTAAAAAAGTTGCTAGTCATATATTTTGATAATTTATTGATAAAATGATATTGTTAGAAACTTAGGTAGAGAACAAATGGTTTATTCATTTTGCAACTATGAAGTGCCCAGTAGACAGATATACTATATAATATAGATGTTTCACAAAGGGAAACTAATAATAAAGTACATGTTTTATGTGTTTGCTGTATGTCTTTAAAATCAGCAATGTCTAAAAAATACAATGGGGTCACCATTAATTGGTTGCCTATCCTCATAAAACAGCAATAGATTAAGTTAGGAGCTTTGCTTTATAATCCCAGCTGCGCCTTTAACTCACTAACTCATTAACAGCATTCTGTCATAGTTTCACTTCATCTGCCCAAATGTTCATTTTAGATGAATCCTTACATAGGTATGTTGTTTGAACTTAATTTCCCGATATTTAACTGTGAGTGGTATTGTGTTGCAACCTTGTTCATAATAGTGGTAATGATTTATTTTATTTTCATATTAACTCAGATTCGAGTGAGAGTTGAAAAAGATCCAGAACTTGGATTTAGCATATCAGGAGGTGTTGGTGGAAGAGGAAACCCATTCAAACCTGATGATGATGTGAGTTTTATTTATATATCATTTGAAATACCCATACCCACCCACCTAATACCCACCATAAAGTTTTATTCACTAAGTTAATACCTCTCATACATAAGTAAAAATCTAGCAGATATTTCTGTAAATCTAGACAGACTACCTATTAATTTCTGTTGTTCAGCTTTTTGTTTTGAAATGTAATCTGTTCAAATTGAGAGATACAAATTTAACCAAAAAATTTAAACATGCCTCATATTATAATTTTTAATTTTGTTACTATTTTTGTGCATCTATAGAAGTAACTTTAACAATAATCACTATACTGATGTCAGAATTACCAGAGGCAAAAATAAAAATAACATAGTTGGTTGTTGCAATGTTTTCAGAGAAGAGAAGGAAAAAGCCTGGACCACGATTCAAATATTTGCATATTGAGAAAGAAAGACTGCCTCGTGGTGCTGTTACTTAGGCATACTGCTTCCTATTCAATAATGTTGTGTTGTTGTTGTTGTTGTTGTTGTTGTTGTTGTTAAAGGGTATATTTGTAACAAGGGTACAGCCCGAAGGACCAGCATCAAAATTATTGCAACCAGGTGATAAAATTATCCAGGTAAATAAGATACATCTTTTTATTATATTCTTTATTTTTCATTTTATAACTGATCTGCCTCCTCATCAAGAAATTATTAAATGCCATTTTATGAAAATAATGTTTTGCATTGTATAAGGCACACCCACATTTTTCTGTGCATTATACGTGGGATTATTATACCCCGTGGTTTGTAATCATTATACCTATATATAATGCTCCTTACTCTTCCCTCAAAACTTTGGGCAAAAAAAGTATGCATTATACATGGTACAAAACAGTAAGCATTTTATGAAGTTTATCTTCACATATTTGTGTATGGAAACAGTGATATTTCTTACAGGCTACTCTCTAGTGCTTTCACAGTTTAAAATATTTCCACCATGCACTCTGAAAAATCTTACTGATATTTTTAAATACATGTTTGATATATTTTAGCACTTTATTGAAGTTCTGAAATGCTAACTTCTCTAAAATAAGGTGATGAAAGAATCTTCATTGTGGCCCTGGCCAGTGTGGCTCAGCAGGTTGGAGCACCATTCCATACACCAATAGGGATGTCAGACTCATTTTCACCAAGGGCCACATCAGCCTCGTGGTTGCCTTCAAAGGGCAGAAATAATTTTAGGACTGTATAAATATCACTGCTCCTTAACTGTTCAGGAGTTGAAATTAACATTTGGTCCTTTGAAGGAAACCACAAGGCTGATGTCACCCCCAGTGAAAATGAGTTTGACACCTTTGGGTTAGGGGTTCAGTTCCTGGTCAGGGCACATACCTGGGTTGGAGGTTTGATCCCTGCTCAGGGTGTTTATGGGAGGCAGCCAACTGATGTTTCTCTCTTTCTCTCCCTCTCTCTCCCTCCTCCCTTCCTTCTCTATAAAATCAATAAACATTTTAAAAAATATTTTTAATTAAAAAAAGAATCTTCATGTTATGACAATTAAAGGAGTTAAGTCATGGAAGTACTTAGAATTGTGTATCTTGTATACAATAAGACCTCAATAAATATTTAGCCTAAGTTGTAAGAAGTATAGTATTCTTGATCTGTTTTCCTTGCAGCTTAGTAGCTTCAGTTGCACAGTAGTGCATACGCAGACCACCCTGTCTGATGACACTGTCTTAACAAGTACTTCCTGGCATTGGCTGCTGCAGAGGAGTCATCTGAAAATACAGGTTCCTGTATCCCACCTTCAGGGATTATATTTTAGGACCCAGGAGCCTAGATTAAATTGCCAAAATCATTCTTATTTTTTGCTAGATTTTACTACCTAACAGAAACGTAAATGCTCCAGTGCAAACACATTACTGTGAAATGTTTTTCTTAAAATAATTTTCTTCTTTCTTCTAGGCTAATGGCTACAGTTTTATCAATATTGAACATGGACAAGCAGTGTCCTTGCTAAAAACTTTCCAGAACACAGTAGAACTCATCATTGTACGAGAGATTTCTTCATAAGAACTGTGGGCAAAAAAGGGGGGGGAAGACAGCAAGATTTATTAGAAGATACTTGCAGGGGAAATTAATATTTTGACTATTTTTATATATAATGAACTCAAAAATCATGTTCAAATTTGTACATTAATGAAATAATGCAACTCATGACTAGAGGGAAAGAACCACTGTACAGTATATAGGGAAGATTGTTGAACTCAGACCGTATAAAACTTCTGGTTAGGTTTTTAAAAACATAGCAATCAAGGCTACAAAAACACATGTATGTTGTTTTTGTATAGATTGTAGGTTTATTTTTGGATTTCATACACATGACTGAACTCTGTACAAGGCTCTAGTTAGCCTTGATTGTAGCCCAGAGGCGGATGGCAGAGCTATCTCATAGCTTTTATGCCCTTATTTTTATTCAACTGATATTAATGTTTTTCTGCTGAAACTACTTTTTTTTATGTGGGCAAGAGATTTGAAGTGTTGGCTTTTGCTATGTGAATATTGAATTGCAGAGTGAGTAGGTGAAGGTGGTGCTGGTGGGATCACTTTCCAAGGCCTGATTAAAACAGTTAATTCTTATAAAAATTTGGAAGCAAAGAATGAAAAAAACAGCAATCTGTTAATGTGTTTTTATAAGTAGAATAATGCAATAAAAATGTAATGTCTTTTTTAAAGAAATAAAAAAGACGATAATTGCATTTTATGAGCGCTACATGATCCGTTCTTATCAGAGCCATTGACTATACATTTGCTACTGGTGATTTGATTTTTAATTCTTTTTTAGTCACAGGAATTTTTTAACTGTACTGTAGATGTATGTCCATGATTTTTCTGTGATACACAAATACCTTGATTTTGTTTTTTTGCAAATAGTGATATTTGCAATTTGTTTTATAATTAGTACGACATTTTAATGTTAATTTATAATTTTTATTTTAAGCAGCAAATGAAACTAAAATGGCCAGTTTTAAGATTGTGTTGCTATGGCGCGAAATGTAAGATTTGGGAGAGCCTCTTGATTTCGTTTGGCCTGCATTGCCTTGGTAAAGCAAAAGGAAACAACAGTACGCATGGCGCTAGGAAACCAAAGCAAGTCTGTGAAACTGGCACAGTGATAGAGAATTGCTGTGGGGGGTTGTAGAGCAAGCGGCGGGTCCCTGGGGCCTGCCAGTGTGCGAAAGTGTTCAAATAAAGGGCTGTTTCTACAGGTGACATTAAATGTGAACGCGACGCTTCAGAGTCTTTAAAGGGTTTCTAAGTGTATCAGTGTAGTAGTGTTTTACCGCCAATTGCCTTTGTTCTCGTTAGTGTAAGAAATACTTGGTAGAGGTTTATTAATTTTGTTTATCCGAATAAAATTTTGTTTTTGTCTGTCTATAATCAAATAAAAATTGAGTAACATGCAATGGTAAGAATAAATGCATGGTTATTTGGACCATAAAAAGTGCCATAGAAGACCAATAACTGTTTTTAGTTGAGGCTACTGTGGAGCCTTTCATTAGAGCAATATCCAGTTATTGCAATTCATTTTTAATAAGAAATTCAATTTTGGAATTTTTAATCTGTTATCCTTTGTTCTTCAACCTTGTTTTAAATAAGATTTTTATAGGACTAGCAAAAACAGCAATTGACATTATTTTTGCAAAAGTGATTTAGACTGGTTCCTTTCCTGCTAGTCAGTAAATAGGCAGTACTTCTAAAAAGATGTGAGCGCAAACTGCACTTCTCTCAAGATGTTATCAACTGGTTATTGTACTGTATAGTTTTAATAATACTGATTGAAACCCTTTAACAACTCTTTGTAAATTTTAACTCATTTTAGTTGATTTTTCAGTACTATTTACATAGGAATTGATTTTTATGGATATAGTAGAAGAAATGTGCTGTATTTTGATAAAATTCATTTATTGTATGTGTGTTATAATCTCTAAAAAAAGAATGACAAACAGCTTCTTTAAGACAAGCCTCGGTGTTCCCTTTATTCAGTTTATTTTTAAATATTGTGGCATTGTGATTTTACATCATTTTTTACTGGTTTCAATCAATTTTTTACAGTCACACTCAGCTTTTAATAGGAACACATAAAATAAATATAATTATTATATTTCAACTACTTTACCCTGAATTAGATACAGCTATAATTTTGTAAAAAGAAATAAGCCACAAAGAACAATTGATTCATCAGTGGTCTAAACTTAATTGTCTGCTTTATACTGAAATATTACAAGTGCAACAGGTATTATATGCAGTTATTTTTTTCTACTGTAGTTATGAAAAAACTGTTCAATGTTCTTGTAACACAAAGTTGAATAAGAATTTTGTTACCAAGAGGAGTAACATGCACTTAAATTAATAGCCAAAGTTTTTTTCAAAAATATCGGAAAATTAAAGTTAAGAAACAACAACTTATCATTAGAAATTTTGTTTTGGTAACACTAAAGTGTCAAATTTTAAATAAAAAAGTAATAATTCAAATCTTTTGAAGATAAAGGACATTTCATTTTACATGAAGTTGAGTAATTTGCATTCAAGGCCCATACCCATAACAGACTCTATTATAATAAATATTATGGAGCAAACCATCAAAACTTTATTTTTAATAACAGTATTTACAATTGACCACCCTAGAATTTTTTAAAATTACTTCATTGTTGTTCAATTACAGTTGTCTGCATTTTCCTGCCACCACTTCCCCCCACCCCAGCCAAACCCACCTCCCTCCCTTGCTTCCACCCTCCCCCTTGGTTTTGTCCATGTGTCCTTTATAGTAGTTCCTGAAAACCCTTCTCCCCACTGTCCCCTCCCCACTCCCCTCTAGTTACTGTCAGTGTTCTTAATTTCAATGTCTCTGGTTATATTTTGTTTGCTTTTTTCTTCGGTTGATTATGTTCCAGTTAAAGGTGAGATCATACGGTATTTGTCCCTCACAAACCAGGCTTATTTCACTTAGCATTATGCTCTCCAGTTCCATCCAAATTTTCAACCATTAAAAATTATGTTTAGGGTAATTTATTCAGTACAGAATTGTTTCCATAAACTAGAGTTTTTTTCTGCTTCATTAAAGAATGGTCAGTTTATCTCAATCATTGAGATTCTAAAATTTTCTATATTTTATAAATGTTTTTCTGACCTCTTAGGACTTAAATATGTTTATATACTTAAAAAAATGTTAAAACACAAACATCACCATAAATAGAACTAAACTTTCAAGCATTAATTTGCTGTGCTTAAAGGAAAATCCCATTAGCAGCTATGTAATATCTTTATCAGTCAGTATTTGTAAAACATGCCAAATTTTTGTATATAGCTAGATTGTTTTAAGTAACAGTGAACAGGTAGGAAACTAATGCTATTTAAAGTTGTGTGATTTTGTGAGATTTAGGGTGAGAAGAAATGGCATACAGAGAAAGATATACAGCTGTTTTCTTTGATCACTGAGAAAACCTATTGCTGGGTATGGAGCAAGTGTAGTTTACCTTAAATTATTGTGTTTTACTTCTGAAGGAAGCCATTAGAATGTGAAATATTTTTCAGTTAGTTTGAAATTGGTGATCAGTACAATCTATTTCAAAGAGTATTTTTTTTCTTCTTTTGAAATTCTTATTAACTTATTTTGGTTTAATGTAAACAGATTTCTTATGAAAGACATTGAAATCAAAATTATTTTTTCATCAAAAGCATTAATTCACATAACTGATGATGTACAAAGGACAAAAGTATCCGTCTTCTTTTAAAAGGTAATCTAGATTATATAGGCAGCCAGTTCAAACCTTTAGGTATTCCCCTTGTTTCTAATACACAAGTTCAGAAAAGGTTGACAGGTTTCTTTACCTCTGCAGAATTTTTAAGCCCTGTGGCTAGTAAGCATAGACATTCAGTCTTGGAAGACCCCTAAGAGAATGTGATCTTCTTTTTAGGACTATGCGTTCTCTTTGTGAATTTACAAAATAAAATTTATGGTCTACACAAATGTACAGTCCCAATAAGATGCAAGCATCGGAGAAACCCATTCTAAACTTGAGGAAGCTTGCTTAGGAAAACACCTCAGTAGAAACTTCTCAGGTTTTATTTTAGAGAATAAACTACTCCTGAACCTTTCCGTAAGATTGTTAGGGAAGATGTTGGAAAACTGATTCTGTTATTATAACTACCTTTTCAAATAAACACCTAGGGAAAGTTTTGATCTCCCATTGGATTTCATGTGGTCTACCTAAGCTTCTCCATAGGCCCTCAATTTAATTTCAGGGTGAAGTAAGAGAAGTTTATGTATAACTGGTAGAAGAAGAAACCCAAGCTGTAAAATTATGCTTTCCTTCCAGCCCCATGCCCAGTAAAGCTACTTTTACTTTGCATGAACATTATTAACTCTGTAAATATTTTTCCTGAACTGACCGACCTTTAAGTCTAATCAAAACAGTTTTGTTACTCCAAAGAAAGACTTTAGAAGGATTTTTTAAAAGATTTTACTTATCTTCAGAGGGGAAGGGAGGGAGAAAAAGGGAAACATCGATGTGTGAGAGAAACATCGGTTGCCTTTTGCATGGGCCCTAATGGGACGGAACCCACAACCCAGGCATGAGCCCTGACCAGGAATCCGACTGGCGACCTTTCTGCTCTGCAGTAGGGACACCCAACCAACTGAGCCACACTGGGCAGGGTGGATCTCTCTTTTTTTTAATGTGCTTTTTTTCCCAGTTAATTTTTTAGTTTTTCTTCCCAAATAATTTTTTAGTTTGTCCAAAAACAAACAAAAGAAAAACTAAATTCAATATTATATGTTTTTACTACAATTTAAAAGTCGTGTCCAAAGGTTGGACTTGAATTTTACTTTATTGAATTTTACTGTATAAGCTGGGGTTTACTATTTGTATCTATTGGGATCTTTGTGAATCATTCTGCAGGCTAATGAAGTTGCTATTCTTTCAACTCCTGCACTCCACAAATATATTACATGACTATTTTTTCATCTAGGTCATTGGAAAAATGCATTGAGTTTTGTCCTTCATAACCCCTCTTTCATTCCAAAGTGTGGCATTCCTATGTTTTCCACTTTAACAAGAGATTCACACCAGATGTGACCTCATTGTCTGTCATGTAGATCCTGTCTGAACAGCAGGTACTCGTGAGATTTTGTTGCAGCTCAGAGGGAACCCCAGGATGACATCTACTGTCAGTGTCCTCTCTCCTGACACCTGCATCTCCACTTTTACAAAGATCAACTTCTGTCCTCAGCTACTCCTGCTACTGCTTTTTCATTCAGCATCACTGTGAGCAGGACCTACGCTACACAATTGTGCTCTCCCCAGCTATCTTGAATTGCAGATCTACCATTTAGCTAATGCTGCTTTTGTGAACTAAGGGAAGTTCTTCAGCATTTCTATGCTTCATTTCCCAATTTGTGAAATAGGGATAGTAATAGCACATAATAATGCATGGGTGACAGTTTCACAACATGTTTTTATAGCTGGTATCAGAGGAATAGATAATTAAATGGAAGCTCTACAGAGAATGAAAGAGCTGTGTTTAGAGAGGCTAAAAACAGTCACCAAGCATTCTCTAAGATTTGAAACGATGCTTTTCAGTTCACCTGAAAGAAGTAGCCATGTTGTGAACTGCTAATGGAGATGGGCAGCTTGTAGGAACTGAGGGCCTTAGTTCTGCAACTGCAAGGAAATGAATTCTGTGAACAACCCGAATGAGTTTGGAAGAGGACCCCAAATTCCAGATGAGCACACAGCCCAGCTGTACTAATTGCAGCCTGTAGGACCCTGAGCAGAGTTCCCAGCCAAGTCATGGATGCACTCCTGACTGACAGAAACTTGGAGAGAGAAACTGCCAAGTTCTAGTCACAGCAATAGAAAACTAAAACAGCTAGCCATAGTTCGGTTTCTACTTCCAGTCCCCATGGCCCATCTAACTTGGAGCTGGACTGGAGCCTGCCTGAGAGCCAAAAACTTTGGCTTTGTGTCTAGAACCACATTTCTAAAGCCTCTTCCCTGGGCCCCACTGCACTCCCTTGGTTTGGACTCCCTTGATAAATACCCTAGTGGGACTTGTTAGATCTGGTGACAAGGAGAGCACCCCACTCCCTTGTGTCGGACCTGAGAATACCCAGAATATTTGGAGGTGTAACAAGATCATTGGTGTCATGCAAAGGATTTCATTTTGAGGACAACAGTAATATAAGTGATTTGACTTGAACTTTAGAAAGATCACTGTGTAAAATTGATGGGATAGTAGTGGCTCAGGTAAAAAAGACTTGAGTTAGTGACATGGTTAGAAGGTTATTGTAAAATCCAGAATGGCAATAACATTGGCAGCAGCCAAGGTACTGGAAATGCCAGGTTAGCAAAATGCAGAAGGGTGAGGAGGCTGTTGGGGTTAAGGGTAACTTCCATGTTCTGGCTGGATTTGGAGGATAGGTGGTCATACTGCTAATTGAAATCAGGAATGGTAAGTTGTCTTCCACTTGCTTGCTTTGGGCAGTATTTAGAAATGCCCACCTGGTCCTGGGAGAAACTGGTGAGAGAGAGAGATTTGAAGGCCTTCAGGTTATTACTGTTACAATGATGTCTGGAAGCAAGGAGCTAGTGCTGTAGTGCTTTTTCTGAACTCTGAACTTTCCTATTCTTCAATATTTAAAATTTATACCACATAATTTAGTAGCAACTTACTGATTCTCATATTGTTATGTATTATTTAGTCTCATTTCCAAAACTATTGGAAACTCCTCAATGGAAAAATCTTTTATATCCACCCTGGTGTCCTGGGTACGCAGTAGGTACCCAACACAGTAGAAAAGACCATTTGTTTCCCTTGGAATTTTACATTTCATCCACCCATGAGGAGTGTCAGAGAAAACAGGCCAAGAGGTCAGGCATACAAGGGAAGTTTGTGCTGGTCTGTAGGCCATTGTCAAGATGACTTTGGTTTTACTCTGAAGGAGTGAGTATAAAACAGAAGTGATAAGCCCCTTGCTGACTTGCAGCATAATCAGCTTTAAAAACAAAAGATTTGTTATGTACATATTAAAAAGCATTTAACATTTGAGTTCAATAAATATTTGTGGATGATGAGTAAATTATGCAGTAACATTTAACATTAGCAATATTATCAGGCATGAGCCGTACATTCATTGAAAGGCTGACATCAGCCGACTGTCAAAAGTGAATCCTTAATTGGATGGTTATATGAAGTTACAATGAACCTCCTCTTGGATTTAAGAAAAAGTAGTTAAGTTGTCTTCTTACTGGCAAATCGTGGATGGCATTTCTTTAATTGACTGAGGTATTATCAGCACCATGTGCTAGAGCATCAGCCAGCTCCTGCTGCCCACGCTCAGACTGGCCTACTCTGTGCCAAAAGTCCCATCTGCTCGTTATCCTCAGTTTCTTCACAGCCCAATAGCATGTTTGTTATTTTTAGGAACAAAAGCAAAACATCACTACTGTAATCACCGTAGTCATAAGTTTGAAAATGAATCAGACTTAACTGGTTCGGTTTTTCAAAGTATTTATTGATACATAGGCAACTGTACAGATGTAAGGGTATATAAAATCAGCTTTTCTGCCTCAATATTTTTGAAAATTTTCTTGCTACTGTATTAAAAGGTATATAGCTGTACATAACCTTCCATTTTTAAATACCATTATTTGTGATACAGGTCTAGAGATGTTAACTAATAAGCTAAGAATTTCTTTTATCAAGCATTCATTATATTATAAAATATATTGACAAAATCCAATTTGTATTGAAACATTTAAAAAGGAAGGATTACACTAGATTAACACATTAAGAAAATGCAGCGTTCATTTATTTGTACTTAAACAGTCCCTGGGCATCTTTTACTTTGGTCAGTAAAAAAATAATAATAATAAATTTTTCCATCACTTAAAATTCAGAAAATAACCTGGATATAATTTTATTTTTAAAGATTTTATTTATTTTTTGAGAGAGGGAAAGGGAAGGAGAAAGGGAAGCATCAATGTGTGGTTGCCTCTCACATGCCCCCTACTGGGGACCTGGCCTGCAACCCAGGCATGTGTCCTGATTGGGAATTGAACCAGCAACCCTTTGGTTCACAGGCCCACTCTCAATCCACTGAGCTACACTAGCCAGGGCTAATCTGAATATAATTTAATTATTTCTAAAATCCTGTATTGTCTACTTTAAACACTGCTAACTATAAAAGGGAACAAGTCAGAATATTGACTTTAGATTGGTTATCATTAGACAAAAATGGGATTCCTGATGTCACTGAGCCTTAAAGTTATTTTAGTGTTCATTCACTTTTATAAGTAAAAGCAAAAAACTGGTAACAACCCAAATATGCAATAATACGAGAATAATTAAACAAGCCAGGTACTTGGTCTGCTGTATAAATTAACATAATTAGGAAAATGAGAGAGGAACATAGGAAAATAGGAAGACAGCATAGATATAAGTGGCAAAGAAAATTTATAAAATTATATTTAAAATAAAATTATACTACATAATGACCACTAGAAACATCTAAAGACTGAAGTGATTGCTTAATGAAAAGTTCATATCCTATTATCAAAGCTTGATAATTGTTATCTTGTCCTACACTTTAAAATAAAAAAGGGATCTTGGGTTAGTCATTTTCAAATATGATAGCAAATATTTGGCCAGCAGCAACTAGTAGAGAAGTTGGAAAGCAGGTACGTGGGAAACCCTAACGACTGTTTCCCACCTCCACCCAACCCCAAAGATCAGTGATTAAAGGGCTATCCATGAACAAAAATAGCTCTGGGGAGAGGTCTGGAGTCCACTTAGGAAATTTTAGCAACACAGTGGAACGGAAGACCTGAGGATAACGGGGTAAGAAGAAAAGGAAGATGGCTTTTTTTGCCTGCATCATCCCATCCCCCAGCCAGCACAGCTGGGTGCTGAGGGTATTTCCCAGCTAGAAAGACTTCATCTTGCCAGGAAAGGAAGAGTGGGATGAGGGACAAGCTTTCCCTACTCAATGGGGCACCACATGAAGGTCTCTATTTGCCCTCACTCCACCTAAAAGGACAAAGCTGAGACAGCTAGGAGCAGGAAGAAAAGCAGGCGCTACCAGCAGCTGCACAGCAGGAGCAATCACAGTTCACTGCGACCTGCTCTGCAGAGAAGCTCAGCATATTTCGCCACCGAAGAAACTAAGAGCCAGTACATTTGCTGGGCATACCTGCAGATTTTACTAGCTCTCTCCTGACAGGTATTTGCATTCACTGGCACTGCCACCTGAGACTCTCCCCTCTTTGTATCCCTAACCCCACAGCCACCACCATCCCTTGCCAGAGCCTGTCAGCTCAGGATTCTATGGCTGTTCAAGTGCAAGACAAGCATAGATCCCTGTAGCTGACTTAGCCTATTATCTGCTTGGGACTAGCCACTCCGGCTTTGCACTTGCATGCCTTTGACCTGACTGACATCCATCACCAGTCTCCACTATACTGTGCATGCCCTGGGGAAGAGATACTGCAGACCAGAGAGAACACTAGCAAGCAGGGCCCCGGCAGCTGGGTTCATTCACTGCCCTGCACCACCATGTTCACCTGAGGCTGGCCCCTCCAGCTGTGTACCTGAAACCCCTTGACCCAAACCCTGTCACTGGCCAGCACAGCAATGTGCACACCTTGGGGGAGCCCCCGGGAAAGCACCCTGACAGCCAGGGATCCTGCAGCTACCAGTGAGCCTATAAATTGGCCCTGGATCTTGTCTGCCCCAGCTTCCACCACTACATGTGTATCTAAAAGTGGCCCCTGTCACTATGTAAGCATCTGCAGCTGGTCCCCACGGCTAAGTGTGTACACACCACCAACTCTGACCATCCTGCTTTCTGCTTTTGTCCCTAGATACTGAACCTGGGGGTACTGCTGAGGACCCCAGCAGCCCTTGCAGACCTGCCACAGTACTCATCAGGGACCACACAGTTGCTATGGACCCCTGTGGCCTAAGCTGAAAAGACATTACACACCCTACACCCTGGACCCAGTGCTACCACACATCCCTGCACTTGGTGCCTGGCACAACTAGGCCTGTGGTAACAGCATGCTCCACACACCCCCACCTACAGGTGAATGCCTTCTGTTTCCCAAATCAGTCCACAAAGTTCAAAAAAGGTCATTGCTTCTTCAAATGCAAGGACAACTATGCAAGACCACAGGGTCATGAAGAATCAGGGAAACATGATGCCACCAAAGGAATATAGTACACTTCCAGCAACTGTCCCCAGTGAAATGGAGATACAGGAATTGTCTGACAAAAATTCAAAATAATTGCCCTCAGGATGCTTACAGGGGTGCAAGAGAACACAGATAAAAAAATTAACAATATGAAGAAAACAACACAGGAAAAAGGGAAGTTTGACAAAGAGAATATAAAATAGAACCAAATAAATGGAGCTGAATAACTTAGTAACTAAACTAAAGAATTCAATAGAGAGCATTCACACAGTCTTAACCAATCAGAAAACAGAGTGGGCTAGAAGACAGATCAGTTGCAATTATTCAATCAGAGGAACAAACAGAACAGAATGTAAAGACATGAGGAAAGCCAATGGACTTATGGGATACCATGAAAAGAAATGACACACATATCATTAGAATCCCAGAATAGAGGGGTGAAAAGTGTAGAAAGCCATTATTCAAGAATAATGGTTGAGAACTGCCCAAACCTGGGGAGATTGGGATTTCCAAGTTTATGAAGCTAATTAATCACCCACGTTTTCAATACCATAATTATTTCTAAGACACATGATAATAAAACTCTAAGATCAAAGACAAAAAAGAATTTCAAAAGCAGCAAGAGGAAAAAAATGTCCTTCCTATAAGAGAACCCCCACATGGCAATCAACAAACTCTTCAGCAGAGACTTTGTAGGTGAGAAGAGTGTATGATGATGACACAAGGTGGGGGGCAAATAAATGAATTATCTTCTGGAGAGCTGGCACCTTGTAGTACAGGTTTTCCCCACTAAATGAGTGTTGTAGAAACCGATCTGTATCAGTGTGCCAGCAGGTGCTGTTGTAAGAGGCTGCATTTGGCTTCAGTGCATTTTTTTTTTTCGGAGACTTTTAATGCAGTTGCCCATTTCATGATGTGTGATTTATGAGCACATCTGCCCATACTGAGCTGAGTGGTCAACAGTTTTTAGCCAAAAACAGCATGATCCCCTGCCCCACCCTATTCGTTCATCTTATCCCAAGCAATATTTTTTTGTTATTCTGGATGAAAAAAAAGTCCTCAAAGAGCTACATTTAGTCGATGTGGAAGAGGTGAAACAAAAAACAGCAGAAACACTAAAAGGCATCAAAATTGACAAGTTCAAAAACTTTTGAAGAGTAGAAAAAAGTCTCAATAAGTGTATTGTATTAAATAGAGAGTACTTTGAAGGTGACTGAAGTTTAAACATGTAAGAATAAATACACAATTTTTTAATAAATAAATTCCATTTTTGGGTCTCCCCTAGTATATTAAAAGTGCTGAAAAAAACTGCCAACCAAGAACTTTACCTAGGAACGCTGTTCCTCAGACATGAAGAGAAAAAATACCCAACACAAACCAAAGCTGAGAGAATTCATCATCATTAAATCTTCCTTACATTTGAAATGAAATGATGCTAATTAGTAACTTGAAAACAAAAATATACAACACAATGGTAAAGGTAAGCATTTAATTGGGTCGAGAATACTCTAATACTGTAATAACAGCATGTTAACTACTTAACTCTAGCTACAACAATTTGTTAATGGATATATATAAAAAGGTAAATTTTTATTCAAAATTAAAGGGGGCAGTAAAAGCATAGAGTTTTTGTGTGCAATTGAAGTTAAATTGTTGCCAATGTAAAACAAACAGCTATATCTATAAAATGTTTTATGTAAGCCCTATGGTAATCACAAAGCAAAAATTACAGTAAACTTAACAAATATAAAGAGAAGAGATTCAATGGATGCCACTATGGGAAATAATTCCCAAAGGAAGGCAGCAAGACAGAAAGAAGGAACAAGGGAACCACAAAGCAGCTGGAAATCAATAAAATGGTGTAAGTCCTTACCTATCAATCAATAAGCACCATAAATGTAAATGAACTGAATTATTCAATCAAAAGATGTAGAGTGGCTGGATGGGTTAGGTGCTGCCTACAAGAGGCTCACTTCAGCTTTAAGGACACACCTAGGCTCAAAGTGAAGGGGTAGGAAAAGATACTTCATGCAAGTGGAAGCCAAAAGACAGCAGGGGTAACCAATACCAGACAAAATAGGCTTCAAGCTGAAAATGGTAACAAAAGACAAAGAAGGTCAATGCATAATAACAGATGGGTGAATTCATCAAGAAAACCTAACATCATAAATATACACGCACTGAATATCAGAAGCACCTAAATATATAAAGCAAACACTAACATATCTGAAGGGAGAAATGGACTATAATACAATAACAGTTGGGGACCTCTATACCCCACTTTTAACAATGGATAAACCTTCTAGACAGAAAACCAATGAGGAAACATTGGACTTGAATAACAGTTTAAAGAAAGTGGACCTAACAGACATATACACAACAGAATACATATTCTTCTCAAGTGCATATGGAACATTCTCCAAAATAGATCACATGATAGGTCACAAACAACTCTTAGCAGACTTAAGAATGATATCATACCAAGCATCTTCTCTAACAACAATGCCATGAAACTAAAAGTCATTAACAGGAATAAAACTAGGAAAGGCACAAATGGGTGGACATTAACACTCCTGAATAAGTAATGAGTCAATGAAGAAATAAAAAGGGAAATAAATAATTTGAAACAAACAGAAGTATGGAAACAACATACAATGCATATTGGACACAGCAAAAGCAGTTCCAATAGTAAAGTTGTAGTGATAACTGGCTAAATTAAGAAAAAAGAAAGATGTCAAGTAAGCAACCTAATTTTACACCTCAAGGAACTAGAAAAAGAAGAAAAGACCAAGCCTAAAGTTAGCAGAAGGAAGTAATGAAAATCAGATCAGAAATAGATGAACTAGAGACGAGAAAAACAGTAGAAAAGATCAATAAAACCATAGGCCGGTTTTGTTCACAAAGTAAACACAATTGACAAACCTTCAACTAGACTAAGAAATAAAGAGAGGAAACAAATAAATGTAATCAGAAACAAAAGGAAACATTAGCACTGATTGTAAAGGAAATATGAAGGATCATGAGACAACAATGAATAATCGTATATCTGCAAACTGGATAGCCTGGAAGAAATAGATATATTTTTAGAAACATATGCATACTTATTATTTTAGAGTATACTCTTTCTACTTATAAAAGAAGTGTTCTGTAAAACAGTAGGCTGTGTTACCCCAGTAGCAGCCTCATACATATATCATGTTTCTCACATCTCTTGATTGTATCATTGGCTTTTGTGATTGATTTAATCCTGTGTCATTCTATAAATTTAGTGTAGTTTAAGTGTTGATGTTTATAAAGTCTACAGTAATGTACAGTAGTGTCTAGTAATGTCCTAGGTCTTCAAATTCACTCACCACTCACTGAGTAATTTACCCAGAGCAACTTTCAGCCGTACTGCTCCATTCATGAGCATGCCCCATGCAGGTGTACCATTTTTTATCTTTTATGCTGTATTTTTACTCTACCTTTTCAACATTTAGATACATTTAGACACACAAATATTTACCATACTAATGACACATTTCTCTGAACGTATTCCTGTCATTAAGCAGCACATGTCTGTATATTACGAAGCTATAGTATAAAAATTATGGTACATAAAAACAATATGGTACTGGTGAAAAAATAGACACAGAGACCAATAAAATAGAATCAAGCACCCAGAAAAAAATTTACATATATGGTCAATAAATATTTGACAGAACCAAGAATACTCAATAGGAAAGAATAATCTTTTCAATACGTGGTATAGAGAAAACTGGCTAACCAGGTGCAGAAGAATAAAATTAGATCCCTATCTTACATCACTCACAAAAATTAATTCTGAATGTATTAAAGACTCAAACATAAGACCTAAAGCCATAAAATTTCTAGAAGAAAAGATCGGGGAAAATCTCCTTGACAAGGGTCTTGGCAATGATCTTTCGGATACAACACCTACAGCACAAGCAAGAAAATAAAAAACATAAATAAATGGGGCTACATCAAACTAAAAAATTTTTGCATAACAAAAATAATGATTGACAAAATGAAAAGGCAACCTACAAAATGAGAGGAAATATTTGTGAATCCTATATATGATAAGCAGTTAATATCCAAAATACATAAGAAATTCACAAACTGAATAGCAAAATAAAAAATTTTAAAAATCTGATTTTTAAGTAGGCAAAAGAGCTAGATATTTTTTTTCTAAGAAGACAGACAAATGGCCAACAGGTACATGAAAATGTGCTCAACATTGGTAATCATCAGGGAAATGAAAATCAAAATTACAATGGAATATCACCTCATACATGTTAGTATGGCTGTACGAAAAAAGACAAGAGGTAACTAGAGTTGACAAGGATGTGGAGAAGAGGGAACACTTGTGCACTGTTGCTGGGAGTGTAAATTGGCACTGCCATTATAGAAAACAATGTGGAGATTCCTCAAAAAATAGAAAATACAACTACCACATCACCCAGCAATCCCACTTCTGGGTATAACCCAAAGGAAATGAAATCAGGATCTCAAAAAGGTTTCTGCAGTCCCGTGTTCACTGCAGCGTTATTCACAGTAGCCAAGATGTGGAAATGCCCAAGTGTCTGTTAATGGGTAAATGGATAAAGATGAGATACATACATATTTATATATGCACATAGATATATGTAAAACTGAATATTATTCAGCCATGAGAAAGAAGAAAATCCTGCCATTTGCTAGAGTACAGTTGGGCTTTGAGGTCACTGGGCTAAGGGAAATAAGTCAAACAGACAAACACAAATACTGTATGATATTACTTATATATGGAATCTAAAAAAAGTCAAACACATAGAAGCAGAAAATAGGGGCTGATGGGGTGGGTGAAATGAAGAAATGTTGGTAAGAGGGTACAGACTTCCAGTTACAAGTAAGCTATGGAGATCTGAAGTACAGCAGAGTGATTAGAGTTAATAATACTGTGGAATATATTTGAAAGTTGTCAAGCTTTTTTAATACTAAGTTCAAATGCATTCTTGATATTATAAGAATTCATCTTTGAAAATCAGAAGACTTACCAGAAAAGAGCAAAATAACTTAAGTATTAAACACCTGTATAAAATAACTCAAAAATTTGACAAAAATACACACCTAGAACATATGATTATTTTTTAAAAACTCCATATGTAAGAAGAGCAAATTTTGAATGTTCTCACCACAGAAAGAAATGTCATGTGATACAGGTGTTAGCTAACACTATAGTGGCAATCATTTTGCAATACATTTATGTTCAAATCAATACCTTGTATTCTTAAATTTACATAATCTTTTATGTCAATGAACATAAATATCTCAATAAAGATGGAAGAAATGAAGTCAGGCATTGCAAATAACTGAACACCAAATACAATATTTAAGATAGTTCTTTTAAAAAGGATTGAAATATTTCTATAAATATGCTTTTGAGTTTAGTAAGAAAAACAGTTATTTTTCCATAGTAAACAGTTTCTCTTAATTTTTCAAATATTTCTTTATATTTTAGTTTATCTGCAAGTGAATTAATATATCCACTTTGGAATTCAACTTGATCATCCTGAATATTTGCAAAAGCACCCTCATTGACACATAAAGTGACTTTTGGTTTATTATGCTCTAATTATAAGCCTGAAGGGCTCTGCCATATGCCATTGGAAAGGTTTTTTTGCTAGATTTCCATTAGATTTTAGGTCCTGTCTGACCTGATTGTTTGTAATGATGTTCCTGAGGCAGTTTCTAAACTAAAAGAAAATGTACTCTAGAACACTGTTAAATACTAAACATTTTAAGGAATTGTTGACCATCCCTGGAGGAGACAGGAAAGACTTCACAGAGGGTGCAGTGAGCCATGAAAAATGAGCAGGATTTCCAGGTGAATAAATGAAGGAAGGCATTTGTTATGGGTTGAGTTACGTGCCCCCTAAATTGATAGTGCACCCAAGTCCTAGTACCTCAGAATGTGACCTCACTTGGAAATAGGTTCACTATAGGTATAATTAAAATGATGTTATACTGGAGGGTGAGTTCCTAATCCATCATGACTGGTGTCCTCATAAAGAGGAAATTTTGCAAGCACAGACACACACAAGGAAAACACCATGTAAAGATTGAGTTCTGCTGTCATAAGGCAAGGAGCTAACAGAACCTAGGAGTGGGATCTGGTACTGATTTTTCCCTAGTCCCTTCTGAGGAGCATGGCACACCTTTATCTCAGACTTTGAGCTTCTTGAACTGTTGAGACAATACATTTCTGTTGTTTAAGCCACTTAGTTTATGGTACTGTGTTACAGCAGCCCTATCAAACTAATACAGCATTCCCAATCAAGGAAGCAGTATTGTGAAATAGGCTGTGGAAGATATTATTATAGTTATGTTTTGTGATACCTGACCCAGGAATTTTAGAAGGAAAAAATAACCCAAGCATTGGCCTGAATATGACAATTTCTTTTATAAATATTTTACTACCGGAAAAAAAGCTAAGCGTAATAATGTTTGGGGTAAAGTTGGGAGTATATTTCTGCTAAAATGTATCATGAATAAAGAAATAAAATGTTTACTAGTCATCGTAAGTCAACATCATAAAATGTTTACAGAGCAAGGACATTATTGGCCACACCCCACAGGAGAGACATGTCTGTTGTCTTTAGCTCCAAATTTACTCTTGATAATCAGCTCTGTGAAAAAGAATCTAAGACTTTTTAATATTTTTTCTTTGTCAGATGGCTCAACATTAAACTTCTTCAGTAGAGGGTGATGGAGAACCATTGCAACAGGAAAGGATTTCTCTTCCTGATTCTGGTGTGGTTTTGCTGGGCAGCTCCTGTGGGGTACACGGTCTCAGTAGAGCCCCTCCTACAGTCTACCGCATTTAGGGGTATAGAAAGCCCACCACCATGCTTCTGCAGCATGGGCCAAACAGTACTAGCATCCTTATAGCATGTCACACAAGCAGGTAAAAGTCTCGAACAACAACCAAACAACTTAGGTCAACCAACCTGACCTAAGTGATATATATAGAATAGTCTACCCAACAGCAGTAAAATACACAATATTTTCAAGTGAACATAGAATAATTTCCAGGATGGAGCATATACTAGACCATAAAACATGTCACAATAAATTTAAAAGAACCGAAATCTTTCAGAGTATGTTTTCCAACCACAGTAATTAAATTATAAATCAATTTAAAACAATTATGGAACAGGCTGACAGTCACCAGAAGGGAGAGGGGAGGGAATTTCAGGGGAAAAGGGGAAGAATTTGGGAGGGAGGTGGGGAGGGCTGGGGCAGTGGGTTGGGATGGGAGTAAAAGACAGAAAACTGTACAAGAACAATTAAAATTAAAATTAAAAAAATAAAACAATTTTGGATTTGTAGCATAGTGCTTCTGGTGAGACATCTGTGTCTGAACAGCCTTTCCCAAACTCTAAAGAGAGTATTCTCTGCAGTTCTTAGAGGAAAATATATAGCATTAAGTGGAAAGATTAGAAAACAAAAAGTTTCAAATCAATAATTTCAGCTTTCAGGACTTCCAGCCAAGATGGAGGTGTAGGTGGACACACTGTGCCTCCTCACACAACCCAAATTAAAGACAATGAAGATTTAGAAACAAGAAAACAACCAGAACTGATAGAAAATTGAACTGCACGGAAGTCTGACAACCATTCATCCAGACCAGTAAGAGGGGCGGAGTTGCTGCAGGAACAAGCGGAGGTTTGTGGACTGGGTGTGCAGGCAGCAGCTGGCAGATCCAAGGCATACAGGCAGTGGCTAGCAGACCCTGGGCACTGGGTGGCAATGGCAGACACAGTGAGGCTGTGCAAGGTGGCTGCCTGACTAGGTGGTCCCACATTAGCGCACAGATAATCCAGGCGAAAATGGGGAGCAAGACAGGCCTCGCAACCCAGGGCCCCAGTGCCAGGAAATAAAACCTAAAAACACTGATTCAAAACACTTGTGGGGTTGAGGTGCCAGGAGAGACTCCTAGCCTCACAAGAGAGTTCCTTGGAGAGACCACAGGGTCATAGAACATACACAAACCCACCCACATGGAAATCAGTACCAGAAGGGCCCAATTTGCTGGGGGGAAGTGGCAGAAGGGACTGGAATCCGAGAGAGAGTGGAGCAAGCACCATTGTTCCCTCTCAGAACCCGCCCCCACATACAGCATCACTACCCAGTGATTGGGCTGCACCGCCCTGGTGAACACCTAAGGCTCCACCCCTCGCTATGTAACAGCCACTACCAGACCCCCCAAAAAACACAAATGGCTCGAACGGGAAAACAAATCAAAGCCCCAGAGCCAAGTCATCTAAGGGATCAAGAGATAGCCAACCTATCAGATGCATAGTTCAAAGCCCTTGTGATCAGGATGTTCACAGAATTGGTTGATTTTGCTCACAAATTAGATGCAAAAATGAAGGCTACAATAAGTGAAATGAAAGAAAATGCACAGGGAACCAATAAGTGATGGGAGGAAAACTGGGACTCAAATCAATGGAGTGGACCAAAAGGAAGAAAGAAACATCCACTCAGAAAAGAATGAAGAAACAAGAATTCAAAAAAATTAGGAGAGGCTTAGGAACCTCCAGGATATCTTTAGACATCCCAGCATCCAAATTATAAGGGTACCAGATGGGGAAAAGGAAGAGCAACAAGTGGAAAACTTATTTGAACAAATACTAAAGGAGAACTTCCCAAACTGGCAAAGGAAATAGTCTTCCAGGAAGTCCAGGAAGCTCAGAGAGTCCCAAAGAAGTTGGACTCAAGGAGGAACACACCAAGGCACATTATAATTACATCAGCCAAGATTAAAATGAAGGAGAGAATTCTAGAAGCAGCAAGGGATAAGGGGACAGTCACCTACAAAGGAGTTCCCATCAGACTGTCAGCTGATTTCTCAGAAGAGACCTTACAGGCAAGAAGGAGCTGGAATGAAGTATTCCAAGTCATGAAAGGCAAGGATCTACATCCAAGATTGCTCTATCTAGTGAAGCTGTCATTTAGAATGGAAGGGAAGATAAAGTGCTTCTCAGATAAGGTCAAGTTAAAGGAGTTCATCATCACCAAGCCCTTATTATAGGAAATGTTAAAGGGACTTATCTAAGAAAAAGAAGATATAAAATATGACAGTAAAAAGACAGCAAACTCACAGATATTAACAACCACACCTAAAACAAAAGCAAATTAAGCCAACAATAGAACAGGAACAGAAAGGCAGAAATGGAGATCACATGGAGGGTTAGCAACAGCGGAGTGGGAGGAGGAGAGAAGGGGAAAAGGTACAGAGAATAAGTACCATAGATGGCAGGTAGAAAATAGACAGGGGGAGGGCAAGAATAGTGTGGGAAATGTAGAAGTTAAAGAACTTACGACACATGGACACGAACTAAAGGGGGGAATGTGGGTGGGAGGGAGTGTGCAGGGTGGAGGGGAATGATGGGGGAGAAATGGGACAAGTGTAATAGCATAATCAATAAAATATTAAAAAATAATAATTTCAGCTTTCACATTAAGAAACTACAAAAAAGAGCCAATTACTCCAAAGGAAGCAGAAGCAATGAAATAATAAACATAGTGGAAATTAATAAAATGGAAAACAGATAAACTAATTAAACTAAAACAAACATCTTTGAAAAAAACCCAACAAAATTGATAAATTTCTACCTAGACCAACACAGAAAAAAAAAAAAGAGGCACAAATTTCCAATAGCAAGATTGAAAAAGAACATTACTACTGACCCTACAGATGGAAAGGATAATAAAGTATTAATTACACCTCTTTTTTGTTAACAAATTGTATAATTTTGGTGATTCAATACATTTCCAGAAAGATAAAAACTTCCAAAACTATTTTAAGAAGTAGAAAATCTGGATAGGCCTCTAAGAAGTAAAAATTTGGCTTGGTAATGAAGATATCTTTAAACAAAGATGGCTGTATGGGCAAATTGAAGAAGAAATAATATCAACCCTACATAACTCCTTTACAAAATAGAAGAAGAGAGTTAGGGTTAGGGTTATACCTGTCCCAACTCATTCAACAGGGCAATGTATTATCCTGACACAAAAGCCAGATGAAAACATGATGAAAAAAGAAAACTGTGAACAATATCCCTCATGAAAAGATATACAAAATCCTTAGCAGAATATTAGCAAGCCAAATCCAACCACATATAGAAGGGCTTATGTACCATGACCAAGTGGAATTTAATTTATCTTAGAAATAACACAATCATCACGATAGAGGTGGAAAAATCATTTGAAAAATCCAAAATTCATTCACAATGAAAACTCAACAATCTAGGAATATAATGGAACTTTCCTCACCTGATGCAGAGTCTCTAGAAAACCTACAGCTAACTTCATTACTTAATGGTAGATAATATGATTGTTTCCCCAGAGAGTCCGGAACAAGAAAATAATGTCTGTTCTCATCAATTTTATTCAGTGCTGTACTGGAGGTTCCAGTCAGTGTGTTAAGAAAACAAAAAAATAAATTGAAGGGATACATATTAGTGAAAGAAAAAACTGTTCCTGTTGACAGATGACATAATTTTGTATGCAGAAAATCCAAAGAAATCAACAAAACTACTTGTTTAGCAAGCTCTCAGAACACAAAGTCAATATACAAAAATAATTTTATTTCTATATGCTAGGAAAGAACAGTATAAAAATAAAATTAAGAAAACAGCCCATTCTCAATTACATTAAAAGAATAAAATACTTTAGCCCTGGCTGGTGTGGCTCAGTGGATTGAGCATGGGCTGTAAACCAAGGGGTTGCCAGTTTGATTCCCAGTCACAGCACATACTTGGGTTACGGTCTGGGTCCCCAGTGGGGGCCATGTAAGAGTTAACCACACATTGATATTTCTCTCCCTCTCTTTCTCCCTCCCTTTCCCTCTATCTAAAAATAAATAATAAAACCTTTAAAAAATAAAATATTTTGTAATATATTTAACAAAGAAGTGCAAAAACACTACAAAGCACTGCTTAGACAAAGTAACAAAGATCTAAATATATGAAAAGAAATTCCATATTCATGAATTGGGAGTCTCAATATTGTTAAGATGACAGTTTTTTCCAAACTGACCTATAATTTTTAAAAAATATTTTATTTTATTTAAGATTTTATTTATTTTTAGAGAGATGGGAAGGGAGGGAGAAAGAGAGGGAGAAAAACATTGATGTGAGACATACATTGACTGGTTGCCTCTCATACACCCCAAATCAGGGACCTGGCTTGCAACCCAGGCATGTGCCCTGACTGGGAATTGAACCCGTGACCCTTTGGTTCACAGGCCAGCACTCAATCCACAGGCCACACCACCTATAGTTTTAAAGCAATATCTATCACAATCCTAGAAGGTTTCTGTTTTTGTTTTTGTAGAAATGCATAAGCTGATCCTAAAGTTGTAAAGGAAATGAAAAGAACCTTGGAAGCTAAGGCAATGTTAAAAAAGAAAAACTTGAGTGGTTTACACAATTTTGAAATTGAGTAAACAATTTCAAAACTTATTATGCATATACAGCAATTAAGACAGTGTAGTACTGGTGTACAGATAGATGTATAGATATAGATTAGTAGGACATAATTGAGAAGCCAGAAAAAAATCATTAAACTTACGGTCAATTGAATTCAATAGGAATGCATCATCTTTTCAACAAATGGCACTAGAGCAATTTGATGTCATATGAAATAGGAGGAGTGGGGGGAGGAGAGAGTATGGAGAAGGAAAAGAGGAAGAAAAAGAGAAAGAAAAAGAAGAGGAAAAGAAAGAGGAAGAACAACAACAATGAAGCAATAATAATAACATAGTCCCTTATCTCAAACCACACACAAAATTTAAGGTCATATCAGAGGCCTAAACGTAAGACCTAAAATTGAAAATATCTAGATAAAAACACAGGAGAAATATCTTGGTGACCTTGGATTAGGCAAAGATTTCTTAGAAGTGGCAAGAAAAATACAATCCATAAAAGAAAACTTTGATAACTTGGACTTGAAAATTAAAAAAAAATTTACTCTTTAAAAGACACTATTAAAATGATAAGACAAACCATTGATTGATATATGCTTAAAAAGATGAGTTACAGATTGACAATAAATATTCACAAGTCATATGTCCGCTAACAGATTCATATCCAAAATTATAAAGAACTCTTATAACACTATAAAAAGAGACAATGCAATTAAACAATGACAAAATATTCCAATATTTAAAATGACATATCATCAATTCAAATTGATATGAAAAGATATATGAGTGGCTAATGAGCACATGAAAAGTTGCTCAATGTTATTAGCCATTAGGAAAATGGAAATTAAAACCACAGTGTGATACCACTATCTACCCACTAGCATGGCTGTAATCAAAAGGATAACAACACTAAGTATTGTTGAAGATGTGGAGCAATGGCTACTTTCAGAAATTGTCAGTGGAGGTGTAAAATACTATTACCTCTTTGTAAAACAATCTGGTAGTTTCTTAAAAAGTTAAACAAACTTACTATATGAACCAGCAATTCCACTCCCAGGCATCTACTCAAGAGAAATTCGACTTGTACAGTAATGTTCATAGTAGCATTAGTAATAATAGTCCCAAATTGGAAACAATCTAAATGTCATCAGCTGTTGAAGAAATAAAATATTGAACATTCATACAATGGTCAGTGTTAGCAGCCACACGCTAATGACTCTGTGTTGTGTAACTATATTTATATGTAATTTACCCAGAGGCAAAGGTATAGAGAAAGGAAGCAGAGCAGTGGTTGCCAGGAGCTGGGGAATTGTTGTTGATTTACAACACTCTTGCAACGGTCTATGAATGTCTGCTCCTGAAGTTCCCAGCGCTGCCCTGGTCACTTACCCTCCTAAGATTTCTTTGTGCAATTCTTTCTGCAATTCTATTAAATACCTTGGTTGTCTTCCTACATATTTTCTGTTTTATTTAGATTAGCCAAAGTCTGTCTAAATATGCTCTAGTTACACCACTTATCAAGATTTGCTTGTGCAATTATTTCTTCCACTCCATAAAATAAGCTTTCCATCATCGTCTACATTTTCTGTTTAATCTAGCTGGAATGAATTTTTGTAATTAAAAAAAAACTTATGCCAATGACAAGATTCCAGATGTAAGTTCATAACATACTAGAGACCTCATGAACTAATCTAGAGTTCTGGATATAAAAAAGAAGAGGGTCATGTGGTTTAGCATAGGGAAAGACTAAGAGAATTTCTGCCTTATTTCTGGAAGTCCTATTTTGAAACACACTACACACATACACAAACACACAGTACTCATGTAGGCACCGTGCACACTCCTCTGATTTTTTTTAGTACAACCTATTAAACTTTCTTCCAGGGCTCTCTTGCTGTCCTCAGAATATAATCAGCACTCCTCCCTCAAAGATGGGGCCACTTATAGATCCTTCTTTACCTGAAACTACATCTAAATTATTCTCTACTGACAAAATTTCCTTTAACATTCCATAGAGTAGATTCTCTGTAGATCTCACTTGTTTGAAAAGCAAAACACGAAGACTAAGCAGAAGCACCAGAATCTTTTCTGGTAAAGAGAGCCCACACTCATCTGCATTCTTTCACAACACAAGTGTTCCCTTCCCGTCTCCACACTCCCTAAAATTACTCTCTCCAAAGTCACCTCTTGGTTCATAATCCATAAAATTTTAATGTATGTTTCTCTCTCTCTACACTAATTTACTTACTGGAGTTTATCTTAATTTTGGTTTCTGGTTTGCTCCATGGGCCTGGGCTTACTTGTAAGGAGCCCTCTCTTTCTGTACTGAAACTTTTTTTGTCACTGCTTGTTTCATCTAAGAGGACTAGTAATGAAGGCATATATGTACACTGGGACAACGAGAATGATTATGGAGGCTGGACGCAGATCAATCAGGGCATGGAGGTTGGAGCTCTAAAATGATCTCAGAGGCAGGCTTCTGGTCAAGAAGGCACTGTAGGTAACCACTGTACTCACATCATCCCATGACCACATCAAAATTATAACTAGACTGTGGAACAATGATTGTTCTGAGCTGCCTGGAATCTAGCTGAATGGAAATACAAATACAATAACTTAAGACACACAGAAGCTATGTGGAGACGGAAAGTCCTATCAAATGAGAAGTCAATTTGTGAGGATTTGTTTCCTACTCAAAATGGTTAATTTAAGGCTTCATGAAGAACTCTTTCCCTTCCATGTGGAGAAAATCATATCAAGAGCCTCTGCCTTCATGGGAATCAAAAGGGACTGGAGATACAATTCTGCTAACAGCCAAGTGCTTGTTTATTGATTGCTTACTGGACCACAAATAAGAGCTATAAAAACCAGTTTTGTGACAATTGGGAAATTTTGAAGATGGATTATATAATAGATGATATTCTGGCAGTACTTTTTAATGTCCTTGGGTAAAACAATCACATTGTGATTTTCTCTCTGGAGATGAATGCTGAAATACCAAGGGTGAAGTGTCAGTTCTATCTACTTTTCTTTTAAAATAGGTCAGCCAAAAAAAAAGTCCGAAAATAAAACAAATGTAATAAAATGAGATAATGTGGGAATCTAGGTCAAGAATAAATAGGCATTACTTCCCCCACTTCCTCAAGTAAACAAAAATAAAATTATCTCAAGAGTGCCGGGGTGGAGCAGTCTGACCTTCGCCAGAGTGGTAGGGTTAGCGCAGGCTCGCACTTGCAAATTCTGCTGGGAGATTAATGGAGGAATCCATGGAAGTAACACTGTGGCCTTTGCTTCTCTAGACTGGTTCATGTAGTAGTTGTTGTACTTTTGTTTCAATAGCTGCATTATATCTATCAATGGACACATTTTATCCCTGATTTTGTCATCTTTGCAGAATTTGACACTTTTCATCATTATTTTCTGACCACTCATTTCTTAAAAGTTTTCCTCCCCTGACTTTTATGCCTATCCTTCTTCCTGGTTTGGTTTTTTTTTTTGTTTTTGACTGTTGCATTTGTCCCTTTAGCGTTACCTACTGCACTTCTGTGTCATGTGATTGGAATAACTATATCTACCCTCAAGATTAAATTGCATACTGTATCTTAGTTCTAGAGTTTCCTGACATTTCATTTTTCAGAACTTATCCGCAATGGATCTCAATACTTTCTGTTCCTTTCTCACAAAGATACTCTTATTTTTGGTGCTAAATTATAGCACTATTACACAGTAGCCCAGGCCAGAAACATAAAATCCTTTTTCTGCTTTACCATCAACAGATTATTAAATTTACTAAGTACTACTTTTAGAACCAGTGGTTCTCAAAGTGGGGTTCTCAGATCACCACCAGCAGCAGCAGTATCTGGTGACTTGTTAGAAATTCATATTGTCAGACCTAATAAATAAGAAACTCTGGGGATAGAGACAGCAGTCTGTGTTGATGCGTCTTCCAAGGAATTTTTGACACACACTAAAGTCTGAGGAACCATATTCTAAACTAGTAGTTGTTAATCCTAGGAATTCGTGGTTGGGCTTCAGGAAGACCAAAAAGCACATGATAGTGTGTCTAAAATCGAATGTATATCCATATATACTTCTCTGAGTAGATAGCTTTTATTCCTTTTATTTTCAATTGGGGTTAAGCAATTCCATATTTAGGACTACTTTCCATTACTATCACCACTTAATTTGTGATCCAGTCCCTTTGTCTGTGGTTTGCACCCTTTTCAGTGTATCTCCATGCTTCAGAGACAATGGCCATTCTAAAAACATGAATCTGATCACGGTCACTCTGCTGCTCCAAGGTCTTCCATAGTTCCCAACAGCTTATGATAAAGTGACTTCTTACAATTAAATGACCTCTTAGTGTGATAAACCTTTCATCAAGGCTTATTCTTCTATATGCATCTCCAGTCATTCTCAGCTTTTGTTCTAGCAATAATAAACCTGAATGTTCTGGACCTCCCTTAGGCTCTCATACATCGCTGCCTTTGTAAACTCTGCATGCTGTTTCTGGAAGGCCCTTCACTACTCCCCTCTCCCTCCTTGCCTAATTTCTATTTATTCAAGTTTCAGTGCAACATGTCTTCTGGGAAGTCTTTCTCTAGGACTAAGTTTAAGTGGCCCTTCTACATACAGATTATTATCCCTCCGGCAATTGTTCTCAAACATTTTGGTCTTAGGACCCGTTTACACTCTTAAACATTATTGAGGGCCCTAAGAGATT
Organism: Anoura caudifer; assembly: GCA_004027475.1. NCBI lineage: Eukaryota > Metazoa > Chordata > Mammalia > Chiroptera > Phyllostomidae > Anoura > Anoura caudifer. The sequence goes on from PVKU01000076.1 coordinate 684,713, forward strand.
TATGGGCTATCTATAGTCACAATGTTATAAATTAAATCTGTGAAATTTAATATTTTAAAACTCATTAAAATAATTATAAACTCCCTGGGTTAGTAATTAGTGTTGTATTTTCATGATAAAATAGTATTTTCCAAAAAAATTTGAGAAGAGTGTTGTTTTCCATTTTTCAAATCTCTTTAATGTCTGGCATAATAAAAGACAGCTGGATTTTTATATCTGTGCATTTAATCTGTTGTGATGTGTTTTGGTTGAAACTTGAGAACAATATCTGGTTTTACACAGATGTCAAACTGGATATATGGTAGTTTCTTAGACTGCAGTTGCAATGTGGACTGAATCTGAAATTGTACCAATGAACTTTCTGTATTCTATTATTAAAATCCAAGGTCTTAAAAGCACTTTTAAGACTTTTTTATTTTGTAAGAGCATGCATTGGTTACTTTGAAAATAGTTTTTCATTGAGTTGCAGAGATTGTCCCAATATCCACATATTTCCCTATAATGTCAAAAGTATATTGTTAACATCAGCGGTATTTATAGTAGAAAAGTCTTGAAATACTGGAAAACTCTCAACCTCAACGTGGTGGATATAGGCTTTACAAATTTTGGGTTTTTGCGTGAAAACTCAAACTTAAGTGCTTTTGCTGGTGACAACCATTTTACTTGGGCACGTAGCATAAGTACTTACCATTTCTTTACACGTTAAAATGAAATGTATGCTAAGGTGAAGACAAGTAAAATCAATAATTTTGACTCCTTGGTCATGGTCATTCTTCAGTTAAACTAGCATATTTAAAACATCATACATTTTGCATGCTGTGAGTGCAAGGAGGTGAAGATGACAAAATCCTGCTACTAGTGCAGTTTGGTGCTACTGACTTGATTCCTGCTAGCGTTCCAGCAGTTAAATCTATTATTGCTTTTACACCGTCAGTGCAAATGTTAACAAAGTTAAAAAGGTAAATAAAGTCTTAGTATTGTTATAAATCTTCTTCGACCTGTGGACCCCCATGAAAATTTCCTCCAGGCCCCTCAGAGTTCTGTGGATGGCATTTTGGGAACAGCTGTCCTAGATCCACATGGTACTGTTGGTTGTCTCTCATAGGTTGCAATTTCCTCTGTGGACCGTCTGTAACTGTCTTTTATGTGCTCTTGCCTAACAATGTCTTGTGTAAAACTATAAATATCAATACCTGTGGAGAGAGCGAATAATTTACAAACAACCACCACATAGCCTTAATCTTGCTACCTGTCCTTAATTTACACGTTTTGCAAAATTTTCGAAGTTTTTTCACAGTTATGACACTGGCCAATTTTTTAAATAGTTGGGGTGGAGGAGTTGCCTGTTGTTATAATAACGCGTTATAGTTTGGTTTAGTTAAGCATTCATCGGTGATGCCAGGGAGTCATTCCTCTCCCGCACTAGCAGGCCAGATCTTTTCGTTTCCCTTTCGTTTCGTAGTCCTACCTAGAGACTGGCAAGAGCTAGATCTTTCACGTTTACAGGAACACAAGACTTTGGGCGAGTCGTAGCCCGGTTAAGAAAATCGATAAAAACTTTTGAGGGGAAAACAGGAGCAAATGCAACAGCTTCAGTAAGCCCCAAACCCTAGCATCGCGAGATCCGCCGGGTTGCCGGAGCGACGCTTCCGGCCGGCGCGCGCAGCCGAGGGAGTAGGCGAGTTGGGAAATGCGCGGCTAGACCTTCCCGCCGCTGTGAATTTGCCAGCGGGAGCGCGCTCGCGGCCGTGCGTGCTCCGCTTTCCCGGCTCTGTCGCTGACGCGTCGTGGACGTTGGGGCACCGGAGGGAGCGGCAGCAGGAGCGGGATGAACAGCGGCGGAGGCTTCGGTTTGGGTTTAGGCTTCGGCCTCACCCCTACTGCGGTGATTCAGGTGACGAATCTGTCGTCGGCGGTGACCAGCGAGCAGATGCGGACGCTTTTTTCCTTCCTAGGAGAAATCGAGGAGCTGCGGCTCTACCCCCCGGAGTAAGTGCTCAAGCTCGGCTGGGGGAGGGGCACGGGCGCCGTAGAGACCTGGGGACCGCGGCGCGCGGGTAAGGGCGCGGAGCGGGGGCGCGCGGTCCCGTCACGTGACCGCTTGGTCTTACCATGGTGCCCACGTTTGACTAGGGCACCCGGGCCCGGGCCTCCTCAATCCCACCCTTCTTGTTTGTCGGACGTTTGCGATTTAGTCTCTGCAACGAGCCTTTACAAAGGTTGTCTTTTTCGTGCCTTCCGGACTTGTGCTTGTCGGCGAATCCTCCAATTCAGTGTCTCCCCCTCCTTTTTTTTCCCGAACTTAAGATGGCTGCAGGTGGGCCCCGAATAGTCCTCCTGGCTAACGTCTGGTGGTTAACGTGAAAATCGCCGAGACCGCGCCGGAGAAACTGTCCAGTTCTCAGGGCCTAGTGTCAGCCCGTTATTGACGAGAAAGCCTGGAATTAGGCTGGAGTCAGGGCCATATTTGTTTTCAGGGTGGCGTTCACATATTTAGCATCATGTTGATTAATCTAATCGAGCCCATCCATGTTGTGAAACGAACATGTCTATTTACCGTTTTGGCAACAGATTAAAATTTCTTCCTGGAAGGTCACACTGCCCTAAACCTTCCAGAAAAAAGTATTAGATGGTGCAGGATGATCTCCGCTGTATATACTTTTAAAAGTCGGGAAAGGCCTGGGTCAGGTCACGGAGACTTTAAGCAGCGTATTTTGAAGCAAGATTTCCCTTGTACAGTACCATCTTCTCAAAAAATTTATAAAGGATTTGTGGGTTGTTCAAATCTTACACGCATAACTTTTTTTCAAGATAGAGCTTAGAATTTTAAAATCCTCAATATTTTGTTTATTGTGTCGAAATCCTTTTAAGGAAGAGAGCAGAGTTGCCCAAGAGTTTTCTTTTTAAAAAATTTGACTTTCTAGTTTATTTCATAGTGATGCATGTATGTAAATTTTTTCAGTTTTCTGTTTTTGAGTATACCGCATTGCATAGATACTGATAAAAGTTGGTATTTGGATTTTTAAACTTTTAAAATTTTTGCCTCTACTTTTGTTTTGGAGTAATTCAGGCATAGAGGAAAGTTGAAAGAACCCATGTTCCTTCACCAGCATTCATTGTTGGCCCCAGTTGATTTCTTTCTCTTGTCTACCGCTGCCGGTCTCCACCTTTACTCTCCCTCTTTCCCATTCTTCTGAAAGTATATAGTTGCAGACACTGTCACTCTTTATCCCTCAACACTTAAGTGTGTCTCTTTTAAGGAAAGTACAGTCTCCTACAATAACACAATACTATTAACGTGTCCAAGAAATTTGACATTGATAAAGTAATATGTAACATATGTAAATTTTCCCAAATATTCTAATAATTTTTATTTCTTTTTTTGATCTGGGATATAATTGGAGACCACATTGCATTTGGTTACCTCCTTTAATCTAAAACAGTCCCTGTCACCTTTTCAAAAGTCTTTCATGATGCTGATATTTTTGTCTTGTGTATTTTCATAGAATGATAATCTGAGTTTACATAGATAGTTTTTGCATAGTTATATTCAGGTAATACATTTTTGACAACAAAACTTAATGCAACAATATGCACATGCATCTTTGTCAACTAGCTGTGGCATATATAGCGTTGACCACCTTATTAAAAACTTGAAAACACTTTCTGTAATCTCTTCATTTAACCAAAACATTTCTTGATTGAGAAGTGCGCATGCTGTATCCTGCAAAAATTGGAATCAAGCAATAAACACTTTGTATATAAACCTTTACACCCTAACCTTGCTGTTAATTAAGGTTGTAATAAGATGTGGTAAGGTAGAAACACATCACAAAATAGTCTTCACTGCCCCCACATAATACCTCTTACATAGTTGAAATCTGAGGTTGAGTGGCAACATGCTGCCAGTAATTCTGACACTTAGTAATGAACTGTATTTCATTTGTTTGTTTGTTTTAAAGATTATGTAGTTTTAGAGGGAAGGGAGGAGAGAGGGAAAGAAACATTGATGTGCTGCGAGAGAGAAACATCCGTTGGCTGTCTCTTGCACATCCTCAAACAGGGACCTGGCCGGCCACCCAGGCATGTGCCCCGCTCAGGACGTTGCTTAGCCCACTGAACCACACCAGTCAGGACTTATGAACTGTTTTCTGAATTCAAGTGTTAATTACTTGCAGTATAAATTTCAGAGAATAAAAAGCTGTTTACTTAAACATGATAATTTTAATGTGGAGTGAGACAGAAACTGTAGTATGTTTGCAAAATTGTAATATAAATATAACACAAATGGGCCAGGCAAAACCCTTAATCAGTTTTCCATAAGTGCAACCCCTTCCTTATTCCTGTTTTTCAAAAATACTGGCATGCTTTAATGAAGTTACAATCTGGTTGGTACATTGTACCTGTGTTTGCAAATTCGTATTGAAATAGATAATAGTGCAATAGTAATAGTTGTATTGAAGGTGTAATTGTTTTGCAGTGTCACAGAAGTAGTATTTTATGATTAATACTTGAAAGCTGAGTATTTTCCATTTTTTTGATAGAATGTGAAAATAGTTTGTCGTTAACATTTTAATGTTAATGACAGTAAGAAATCTTTGCAGCAAGCTTTTTATTACAGTATAATATGCATACAGAGAAGTACATGGAGAATTGCACTTACCCAAAGTGAACTTCAATACCTGTGTAACCAGCACCCAGATCAGAGTGTCTACACCCTAGAAATTCCACGGTGCCTCCCTTCATAGGGTAATCCTACCCTGATTCTAACATTAACTGTTGATTTTTTCCTTGCTGGTTTTCTTTACATGTCTGGTCTTCAGAGGTACTAATAACAGGCAAAATCTGTCAACTACTTAAATTTATTTAGTTAAAAAAATGTAACCAATAGAGTCACTTTATGAAAAATAGAGAAAAAGGAACACCACCTGTGATTCTGCTATTCTGTCAAAACCTCTTTCCATTTCCATGTTTTCCTAAAGTCTTTTTTATATGTGTTTATTTTGATACAGTGTGATCAAAGGATTTATTCACTATGGGTTAAACTTTTACACCCAACCTATAATCAGCATTTTTCATATTGTTTTATTTATAGTGATAATATTTACAGACTAATTTGTCCTCACTGTGTATTTTTGAAATTATATCATTGGAGATATGATATGTTGGCTGCTTTTTTTTGTTTTTGGTGTGTGTGTGTAAATAAGTCAGTGGATTTTAGGTAGAAGTGAGCATTTGAAATGTGTACTTTGATTGTCAACAATGATTGGAGGGCCCTGTGGCATTTATTGGGTAAGTGTCAGTCGTCATATTAGAAAGTCCTGTGCAAGGAAGAATTGTGCCATGCAGAGCACCACTGGAATCCTACTGAGAAACCCTGTTATAATTTCTGTTGTATTTTCATACATAAAATTATATACATTGTCCATGTTTTTTATTATATTCTTTGTGATATATTTTATTAATATAATAAAATATTGAGTATATTACTGCCACATTGTCTTTTAAAAAATTGTGCAGCATCATCACCATGGTTAATGAAAAACAAAATAACCACCAGTTCAGGCCCAGGAAATTTAAATGATGCTCAAAAAGTTGGTCCTGCATTAAACTCTCAGGAATTCTGATGGGAAAACAAACAGTTGCCCGTACCTGTGTGGCTCAGTTGATTAGGCATCGTCCCACAAAGTGGAAAAGGTCTCAGTTAGATTCCCTGTGGGGCACATGCCTGGGTTGCAGGCCCAGTGCTCTTGCTGGGGTGCTTGCTAGAGGCAATCTATGGATGTTTCTTTCTAACCTAGATGTTTCTCCTCTTCTCTCTCTCTCTCCCTCCCTTCCTCCCTAAAAATAAATAACATATTTTAAAAATTAAAAGAAAAACACAAAAACAATTGTAGAAAGTTTTATGTTTTAAAAAACAATTCTGCCCTGGCTGGTGTATCTCGGTGGATTGAGTGCAGGCCTGTGAACCGAAGGATGAGGTTTGATTCCCAGTCAGGGCACATGCCTGGGTTGCAGGCCAGTTCCCGGTGGGGGATGCATGAGAGGCAGCCACACATTGATATTTCTCTCCCTCTCTCCTTCCCTTCTCCTCTAAAGATAAATAAATAAAATCGTAAAAAAAAAAAAAAACAAAAAACAAAAAACAAAAAAACAATTCAATGAATGAGGTCAAAGTAAAATCTAAAATCTGGTATTTGGGTACTGCTACTTTCCTTAGAGGCATACGTTTTGTCCAAATTAAACCTGTAGTTAAAGTTATGTTATGAAATGATAATCCTATTAAATTTAAGAAAAAGTCCATTTTTTTTTTCAATACTCACCTGAGGATATGCTCATTGATTTTAGGGCGGGAGGGAAGGAGAAGAAAGAGAAACATCCGCATGGGAAGCATCAATTGGTTTCCTCCTTTATACACTTCTACCAGGGATTGAACTCACACCCAGGTATATGCCCTGACTGGGGTTGAACCCCCAATCTTTTGGTGTATGGTATGGCGCTCCAGCTGACTGAACCACTTGGCCAGGGCAAAAAGTAAATCTGATAGAAAGCTTTAAATACAAGATTTGGAAACATACTGATTTGTAATTTACTAAGATACTAATTATCTGTATTTATGCTTACCCACTGTATCATAATTTAGCCCCTAATGTTCAAAATAAAATAGTGTTACTACCTCTCCTGAAAAGTTTAAATGCTTACATTTATTTAAATAACTATAGGTTAATCTTTACTCTATTTTAAGAAAGGTAATTGGAGATAAAAGTGAAGAAAATTGCTTAAAGTGGTGATGTAGCTGTGTCTACTATCCATGCTCCCATGAACAGCATTAGCTGTTGAGAATAGACCAGATATTTTTTTAAGATTATATTTATTTATTTTTAGAGAGAGGTGAAGGGAGGGGAAAAAAGAGAAAGAGAGAGACATTGATTGATTGCCTCTGTCACACGCCCCAACTGGCGACTAAACCGCCACCCAGGCTGTGCGCTGACCAGAAATGGAACCGGCAACCTTTCGCTTTTCAGCATGATGCCCACATTGGTCAGGGCTAGACCAGAATTTTTTATTTGTTTCTGGCCTTCCCAAACCTTAATGTCATGTCTTAACAGGTAGTTGCTTTACTAATCAGGCTTACATTTTCTGTACCTGTTTCAGATGATTTGGAAATGTGTTTTTAGTTTTCAATGGTGATTATTTAGGTTTTCATTCTTTCACAAAAGGATGTTAATTTGGGAAATGTAGTTTTAGTGCTGGCTTGTCAGCTTCTTGATTTCGGTGCTAAAAGAGTACACTTGTTGCAGTTAGAACTTTAATAGCTCGTTGTAGTTGTAAATTTTTTTGGTTGCAAAAGACAGAAACAGTTCTCTGCAACCTAGCTTTAGAAGAGACATTAAGAAGATAAGATTTCACTAAACTGAAGAATGAAGACTATATAGTACAGCCAGGCCTCATGGGAGTTGGGACTGGGAACCAGAAAGGTTTCAGCATCCAAGGTAAAAAGCCTCTTTTTAGAGGCATTGTCAGCTCAGTTTGTTTCTGTGTATCTGCTCAATTTCTTTACAGACCTATTCCCTACTCACTCACCTGGCATCTGGCCCAAGTCCTGACTAAGTGACTTTCCAGGCAAAAGAAAAAGAACCTGATTGTTCCCAGTCCATTTGGTCAAGCCACCCAAATTATTGGTTTGCTGGTTAGCTAGTGACATGGGCCCTGGAACCATGTGACTAATTGGTTGTGGCTAGAAGTTTACATTTGTTGAGGGTTTCACATAGGAAGATGATAAGGTCTGTGCTGAAAGTATGTAGAATGCTTTGGTAGCACATGTATGATGGGGACCTAGTCACTTTGATATCTTCAAATGGCTTTCCAGGAAACTTGAGCCTTGAAGAAAAGTGGAATTAGCATTCAAAAAGGGAGTTACAGAAGACATCATAAACAAATGGAACAGCATGTACAAAGATGGCCCAGATGTTCTGGATTCTGGGAACCCCAAGTATTTTTATGCCTGGATTTTGGGTGTGTTTAGATAATAAAGCAAGAACAGAGGGTGTCTTTGAAGAAATATAAACAGTGGAGTGACATAATGAAATTTAGGGTTTAGAAAGATTACTGTGGCAGCTTTTGTGGAAGACCATTAATGAGGAGTTGAGGTTTGAGGCAGTGTGATGGGTTGTGAGCCATTGTATTGATACAAATGAGGAATGATTAGGGCCTGAATTAATGTGACATGTATTTGGGAGGTTGTCTTTATAGCATATAGTGAACAATTGTTTGAAGAAGGGGCAAGGGTCAAGGTGAGAAACAACCTCCAAATCTCAGGAGAGTGATTTAAAAAAGATTCATTGTTATACTAAACTGGTAATGTGGGGACACTCTGAGATGAGACTGATGTATCAGCCACCTATCTCTTTAATGTTGCTGGTCATTGGCAGAGGGAAAGAGCTGAGCGATGGCCCATGAAACTACTGAACAGTGACAAGGCAGTTTTGCTTGAATTTATAATTGGCCAGAGGAAATTGCATGGTTACACTTAACTTCAAGGAACAAAGAAATAGAATTTTACTATGTAGCCAAGAGATTTGGAAGTATTTGTTGAACACGGTACTAATGGTGCTCACGTTAGTGTCTCCTAGATTTCTGACTCAGCTAAGTGGTTGAGATATGTAGTATAGGACAATGGGCAGGACTGGTGAGGAAAGGAGAATGATGAATTTTAAGACTTAATAAGGTTAGGTCTGGTGACTATTAAGGTGTAATATTCCGGCAGTGACTTGGAACTAGGAGTCTAGCATTGGACACCTAGTAATGTAAAGGTGAGTTAAGTCAGGATGCAAAGGTATTCACTTCAGAGACACATGCATGAAGTGGTTGCCTGAATTGATTGGCGTTAGGTGGGAGTGAATTGAATTGAGTTGGGTTGGGTAAGAAAGAGGTAGAGCTTTATTTTATTTTTGCAACTTTAACTAGCCTAGTTAGGTCAATAATAATATGAATAGTTTCAAGTTCTAAATGCAAATATATTTTATCACAGTTTTTTAAATGCTCTTCTGAGTATATATTTTTTAATTGCTTTTAGAGAGAGAGGAAGAGTGGGGGAGAGAGGCAGACAGACAGACAATGATGTGAGAGAGAAACATCTATTGTTGTATTTGCTGATATGCAGATTTACCTTGCCCCTACCGGAATTGAACCCGCAACCTTTTGGTGCATAGGATGGTGCTCCAACCAACTGGCCACCTGGCCAGGTCTATTTGATCTAAGTTTTAGATAGTATAAATATATATATTTTACCATTATCAAGATGGATTTGTTGCTGTATGTGAAAGATATTTTTATATTAAAAAGTAATGAATATTTGCAAAGTTACTAATTAAACAGTATGGTAAGATTGTTTAAAAATTTTTGGTTAGTTGAATGGTAAAGATTGCTTGAAATTTGGAATGAGATGGTTAGATTTTAAGTACCATCTGTGCCATTTACTACTAGATTTTAAGTACCATCTGTGCCATTTACTACTAGCTGTAGGATTATAGTCAACTTCCTTGCCCTATTTTGTAAACAAAATTATTGTTGTCGCAAAAGACATTTTTCAAATGATCTCTTTTTTAGTGTGAAAAATCTTAATGATTTAAATTATTGTACATTTATGTTATATAGGTATATATTTTGTTTGGGTCTTTTTTCCTTGCTAAAGATAATTAGAGACTTTAATTGAAAATAATTGTGGACAGGTTGACAAAATAGATCATCCATGAGGAAAGCGTATTTTGCAGTCTGAGAAGATGGATTCATATTATGGAAAAATTGTTTTATCTGTGCTGTATCTGGTTTCTTTTTACCATAAGCCTGCCTAGATTGAACTGAATCTAGTAGTACTCATAAGAGTCTTTATTCTTTTCCATATAATGTGTAAAATTTTGTGTGTGAAATCTTTTCTCTGGAAAGTCACAGTGCTGCTGCCTAGCCTGAAGTTAGTCTGGTATATGCAAAAGACCTTAATATTAATTCTGTATCGTCTCATTGTTTCTAAGACTGTTAGGAAGTATTTATAGATTTAAATATGCCAGGGAAGCGTTGAAAGTGGTTATAAAAGTTTTAAGTTTTGAGGATTGGGGCTGTTATAAAGGGATTTTGCCTATGCATACACTGGCTCAGCATCTTTGGGTTAAGCAGCTGTTTTCACATTTCGCTCAGAATAAAAATTTAAAGTTTTAAAATTTAAATTTAAGTTGTATACAAATAAGGCTGATGGCCTGTCTAGATTGCCATCAGTCTTTGCAGACAAATCAGTTAAAAGAATAAGTTTTGTTATTTTATGTTTTAATGATCCTTAGCAACAAAACTTTGTAAGTCTTGACTATATAAGATTATGTAAAGATCTGAGAAAAAATTGAATGAAAATGACGAAACCAATCAAACGTTTATATGTCTAATTGTTTTTCTTTTTATCTTGCAGCAACACACCTCTTGCTTTTTCTTCCAAAGTATGTTATGTTAAATTTCGTGACCCATCAAGTGTTGGCGTGGCCCAGCATCTAACTAACACGGTTTTTATTGACAGAGCTCTGATAGTTGTTCCTTGTGCAGAAGGTTGGTATTTCATATGTTTTTTTTCCTATTATTTTAATCTCTGTCCTCTTTGTTAACTACATTTGGCTTCCTTAGAAATTGGCAAGTAGATATCACTTTGGCGTGTGTGTGTGTATGTATGTGAGAATAAAATTTGGAGAAGTGACTTTTTCCTAGTGGAATATATTAAAATGGTTCACTTGTTACTTAACATAAGCTTAATAAATAGCTAAACATTTAAAAAATTTATAAATTACTTGGCTTCTCTGGTTTACTTTGACTGTCTAGTCGATTGGTAAGTTGCGAAGAAAGCTTTCTGAAATTAAAGGAAAAATAGGTTGGTTTGAGAAATTATTTTATATGTGTGAATTAGTAAGCACTTACCTCTGTGTGTACCAAGTTAGTATTACATAAATAAAAAGTGTACACATCTTTGCCAAATTGGGATTAAGTGATATTTATGTTTATAAGAAAAATATTAATGATTAAAGCTTTAAAGTATTCTCTTAAGGTAATTTACCTTGTAACTGAGACTGTTATTTCATATTCAGGGTAATTGTTTGCTATGCAACTGTAATTTACTTTTTTCTTCTGCCTTTTTGGGGGGAGGGTATTGTAATTGAAGAAAAACCTTTGAAAGCAAATTTCCTCCACTAAGGAAATAGTTGTTGAAGATGTGAACAAGGCTGTGGCCTTACAGTTATTAGTTAAATTTTACAGCTTAACCTGCTTTAAGAGCTAATTGTTACTAATGTATTTTTTCTTTTAGTAACTTCTGTTTACAGAGCCACTCATAATGAGCTGTGCTGAATTTGACAGCTCTGGTGTGTAATTAATTTATTCAGAGCACTGAGTATGGCATGTGTACATGGATTTTAGAATTGGGTTATTACAATTTAAATGTCTTTAAACTGTATTTTTACTGGTGGATGGTAGTAACTTTACAACATAAAAATTTTACCTGAAACAATGTAATGTGCTAACCTCTTTGAAAAGCCAGGCTAACATTAAAATAACATCTATAATGTTATAGTTTCAAGGTTTTATGCTTATTTCAGAATGCTATTCTGAGATGTTAAAAACATTAGTCACATACAAGTATCATTCTGTTATTTTTGGAGTCCCAAAATAGAACGTTCTGGATTTTTTTAAGATGAATTCTAAAGTACTTTTCCTGTCTATGCCTAGGAGTTAGAGTGGGGTAGAGAGAATAAAAATGTATTAATTATTTGCTAAATCTATCCTTATCTACTGCTGTATAAGGGGGCAGTGAGCTCAGAATTGGAGAGTAAGGTGAGAAAAGAGCTGGTAGTGGTTTAATTCTGCAAACCAAGTTCATACCAATTTCATACCAACTAAACTGCATGGGGAAAAAAATCAGGTAGAACATTTATTAAACAGGAATATTATTAATTGTATAAGTAAAATATGCCATCACTAATACAGGTTCTGTATTATGTTTGCTTTTTACTGAATTAGAAGGTGGAATTTTATCAGTTAATGCTTTGTTGGAACCTTATTATAGTCCCATAGAATTTTTTAATGTAGTATTTGAGAAGCCCTGGCCATGATTTGTCATAAATGTTCAAGGTTATGGGCAGGTAGAGGTTCCTTTTCTTTCTTTCTTTTTTTTTCTTACTTGATAGAGATGAATAAATGTACATTATGCTAGCTTTTCACTTTTTGAATATCATTTTGAGACAAAGTTTCACCATTTTTGAACATGAAAATTTAAATATTTTGATTGCAGTTTAGTTACAAGTATTTTAGAACACTTACCTATAATTGGTAGGAAAACATTCAGACACAATTTTTCATTAAACTATATACAATAGAGATGAATTTATAGAACCTATAGAATGTCATAGTGAGCTCTTAAAGGTCTGATTATGTACTGCAAACAAAGTAACATTGTATGATATTTTGTACCAGAAAAGGTAAAGTGAGTTTGAAATAAACCGAAGGAAAGAGTTCCATTGGAGTAAGTTCTGGGAATGATGTGCTGTGGTGCTGTAAGCAGTGTTCTGTTTACTTCACTGATTCCATTCTCTCCTTGCTGTTGTAGAAACAGCGTTGTGAAAGAAATGAGAAAACCGTAGAACAAAATTTTAAGAAAAGTTTTTCAGTTTCTGTCAATTTGCTGTTTTTAAAAAATACATAGTATTATGAGACGATCCTGAGCTGTATAAGTAATGTTTGATGTGTAATAGTTTCATACATCTTAAACATTAGCTATTGTTAATAAAACGTGCCATTTCAAAATAAAATATACTTTTGTTATACTTGTCTAAATATGACCTCTTTTTGTTGTTGTGTGCATCTCAGATTTATTTTTATAAATGTTAACACTTAGAAAAAGAAAAAGATAAGGTCAGACATAACAAGGGTGTCAGCCTAATCATCAGTCATAATTTTATGTCCACATTTTCTGGTAGATGGATTTTGACTATTAATTTGGTTTTGTATGTTTTCTCTATGTGATATTTGTGCATTATTAGATGACTAGACTGGCCAAGGCAGACCTGTTACACTTGCCTGACACTTGCCTGAGTTAGGCATTGTTTGCCATGCCACTAAACCCGGCCGTCAAGTGAAACCTTCATTGGGGAAATGAGATCGGAGTCTGAACCGCAGAAGATGGACGCCCTGTCTCTGTTTTTTATTGTTTTACTTTAATTTCATTTCTTTTTATTTTGTCCCTTTTTTGTTTTTGTTTTGTTAAATCTCTTTCACTTTAACTTGTGAGCTGGTTTTCCAGTTCTTTGTAAATGGTATTCCATTAAGGGTTCATAACATTGCATTGCAAAATATATGGGGAGATGATCAGCAGAGCTCAACCTTAAGATAAAATAAATTTTCACAGTAAATTAAGATACAGTGTTACGGAGACTATGTAAGAATCTTAATTGGTGTTCATAGACTGATTAGGTACATTTTGTTCTTGAAACACTAATAAGATTATTAGAAACATTTTCTGATCTCAGTGCAGCATTTTTGCAGTTTTTCTTCCAAGTTGACATCTTTTTAAAGAACCCGACTGATAGCATCCTTCCTCCTAGAATTTTAGGCATATAGAATCAGGAAAAATAAGTAAATTTCTTGCAACAATCTGTGGGGTAGAGGACATGAAGAAACTTCTACTTTTATGATAGTTATTCATTATAGAAAATAACATTTCCTTGACTTATAAAGACTTCAGTTGCCCACAAGGAAAATGGATATTAGAGAAACTATTGAATACTTAGTTGTGTATGTTCCTCTGTTTGCTTGAACTTTTTGTTGAAATATATTCAAAGGCTAGTAGGGTTTAAAAAGATTCTGAGATTAGGACTAATACCTTAATACTAAGAAACATTGTTCTCAGTTGTCATTGAGTATAATTTAGGAAGAATGCTGGATGCTCATTTGTTTTATATTAGTATTTACAGGGCAAATTGATAGAATTCTATCTTGGAAGTTAAGTAATGGAATTTCTTTTTTAAAAGTATGTTTAAAGTATTTCTTTTTTAAAGTATTTTTAGTAGTAATTAGAATAAGAAAAAATAGTGTTCTTACAGTTAAACTTTATAATAGTTTTTTACTACTGTGAGGCAATGAGAGTCAGATCATCTACTGATGCTTTCTTTTTTAAGCCAAAAGTGAAAGTCTTTATAATATCAAGTATTCAACGTTTGGCCTGTGTTGAATACCCTTTTTGTCTGAGTAGTCTTTCTACATTCTCTGGTATGGATAATTTGGCTTATTTAATTGACAAATAATATTAAATTGGGACTTTACTAGATTGGATCTCTTGTTTTTTAAGATACATAAATTAGAGTAGCAAAGTACAGGGTTTTTACCTTAGGATGTCAGTTGCTTTATCAAGATGTGTTCAGGTTTTACAAACATTTAAAAAATAATTCCTATTTAAAACAGGTCTGATAACAATATATGTAGATAGTATATTTGTGGGTATACAGATACATGTGTTAATACTAGTAACTAATACAAAATTATTGTTATTTGATGTTTTTGTTAGGCCTCCCTTTCATTTATCTTTATGCATGTTTTAAAAAAAATCTGTGCTTATGCAGAATTTACACTGAAATAATAAAATAACTTTGTTTTTGAAAGTAGATTAAAGTAATACAGACGTAGATGTTGCAAAGCTTAGGAAAAAGTAGACATTTGTTAAAGCTAATAAGATGTCATTTTTTTGTTTCTATAAGCAAAGTGTACCCATTATTTGAAGCAGGTTTTAAAATCCATCTTGAATTCCATTCATGTTTAGAGCTATATTTAGATAATATTGTTTACAGGTTTATCTCTGCATATCTGGTTGTTTCAAATAGTGTTTTTACCACTAAAACCCAGCATGGTGCTTTTGAAAATTTATTCCATATGCTATTTTCAATTTAGCATGACTTTGTACACTGTTTTAAATTACTTTTGAAGAGTTCATAATGGAAATGCATAGCTAACTAATTATGAGTAGTTCTTCTAAAATAGCTATATGTAATCAACTTTTTTAGAAATAATTTTTTTGGTGGGGTGGGATGTAAGAGAGAGAGGTTCAGGAAAAATGTATGAGATTTGCAGTCCTTATCAAAATTAATTGATTAGAATTCAGTACTTAAATATGGAAAATTGATGTACTTATTTCAGAGTAACATTTTCAGCTTTTAGTCATAGGAATTTTTTTCTTAGCATCTACAGTTATTTCAGTGTTATTGTCATTATTGTTATTAGGCAATTAAGATGTTTATAAGCAATACACTTAGGCATCAGCTACTCCTCTTCAGATAAGTATGCATAAGTTGGTTCTAAAAATCAATGGTTTAAAAGTTTCCTAAGACTAAGGAACTTTTTTTTGTTAGGTATTCTAAAACAATTTAGTGGTTTTCCTAAGAGATATTCTTGGAACCTGGATTCTTTTGGGCATTTCTGACATTGTTGATGGAGGTGCCTTATTAACTAAATGAGTACAGGCTTCCTTTTAAATTGAAGCTGATTACGTGCAGTAGGGTTTTTTTTTTCTGTCTACCTGAAATTGAATGGAATTTATTGGAAGGGTTATCAAAATTGTTTGCATCACAAGTAGGTAGTTTCAATAACAGTGTAGGGGCACTCAGTAAGGAACAAATTTCAATTTGCTTTTTCTTTTTCTTTTTTTTAACTAATTTGGTTATTTGCCATTTCTGGGGATTAAACTTTAAAAAATGTTCTTCTTTTCTGTATCTGATGTTCTGTGTGCTATTAGTGATGCAGCCAACACGAACGGTTGTCATGTGTAACACAACTTTCGATCACCGCGAAAACACCGTCCTGGGAAAGCGTCCATGCTTGATATCGTTTGGTTCATGAACATTAAGTTTCCAGTACAGGTGACCCATAGCTCAAAGTGTTAAATAATTGTCTACATTATTCAATTTTTAAAATAATATTCCATTAATGAGATTGTTAGTCTTTGAAGTTTTGCTCACTTTTATTTTTCCTAGTAGAGCAGGATAAAAGGAAAGACTTAAGTTCTAATTTATTTCTTTATATGAATCTGATAGATTCATTTATTATTATTACTATTTTTTAAGTGCAAGGGTAATTGTAAAATCATAGTGTAAATTTTGTGTGGTGTTTCTGCTTTTTGTAATGTTTGAAACTTGCCTCTGCAGGTAAAATCCCAGAGGAATCCAAAGCCCTCTCTTTATTAACTCCTGCTCCCACTATGACGAGTCTGATGCCTGGTGCAGGCTTGCTTCCTATACCAACCCCAAATCCCTTGACTACAGTAAGTACTAGATGCCCTCTTCTGAAAGGGATGAATGTTCAACTGTCTAATAATAAAGAGCTTAGAAAATTTTTATTTTGGTTCTGGCCAGCATGGCTCCGTTAATTGGAGGGTTTTCCTGTAGACCAAAGGGTCCCAGGTTCGATTCTTGGTCAAGGCATATACCCAGGTTGTGGGTTGGGTCCCCAGTCCGTGTGCGTACGATAAGGCAACCAGTCGATGTTTCTCCTTCACATCAATGTTTCTCTCCTGTTCTCTCTCCCTCCCTCTCCCTTTCTCTCTTCAAAAGCAATGAAAAAAAGTCCTCAGGTGATGATTAAAAAAAAACCTTTTTAATTTTGAATCTTTTTTTTTTAATGGAGAGGATCCTAAATGTCTACTTAATTTTTTTTCCCTCACATTGTTGTCACTGACTTAAACTACCTTTTGAAATTTAGAAGTAATTGAAAATGTATTTAAATTTGATTATTCTAGAAAATCAGTTATTGAAACTCAGCATTTTAGATTGCACAGTGAATTAGAGAATCTAGGTGACTCTATTTCCAGTTCATGAGGACTACATTTATTTTAAAAATAAGAACTGATTCACAGCTTGGTAATGGGAAAAAATATCTAAGAGAAGGATTTATCTGGGAAAATGTAACAAGGTAGAACCATGGCAAAATATTTTTTCATTAACTCTGTGGAATTAAATAGTAAATTAATGCCTCCTTTATGATTTCCTAGTGAGGTTAAAAAAGATACTGCTGTTAACTGTGCTCTTAGTTTTTATGTAAAAGATTCTGATCATATTTATTTTAAAAGAAGGGTCATTTTTCTTCCGAAGTAAACCCAAAACAAAATATAAATCTTACTGTAATTGAAAGTTTTATCTAGCTTTGTAGTACTAGATTATTAGGGAATGAACTCATAAACTTTATGATTGTAGTTAAATTATCCAAGTTATAAAAATGGTTTCTGAAACTTTGAGGTGCAAGATTTTAGGTCTTTTTAGTGTTGCATGACATTGTTCTGTTCTGCAGGAGACCTGCATTGTGTTTTATAGGGGGACATGCTTTTTTAATTCAACAGTTGATCATTTGTATTGAGCTTTGTAGAGATTTTATTTTTGTTGTATTTTGGTAGATTTTAATATGTTAATCCTTAGATCACTACCCTCCCCACCCCCTATATTTTCTTGCCATCTTTAAAATCCTTCTTGATTTCACTGTTTAAATTAGCTCCCAAGTGTAGTGCTAAAGTGTTGCCTGGTGTTTCTAAGGGTCGGAAGGCTGCGATGTGCCTTACAGAGAAAATATGTGTTAGGTAGGGTTCATTCAAGAATGGGTTGATAGTGCTTTTGGTGATGAGTTCAGTGTTAATAAATCAACAATCTATATTAAATAAGGTGTCTTTTAAACAGAAATACACATGAAGCAAAATTATGTATTGGTTAATGAAGGTGTGACCAGAGGCTTGTAGGAATCTAGCCCTGTATTTTCCCTAGGAGCAGTGATTCAGTATTCAATAGTACAGTGTTTTGTCAACTTTATAGGACATAACTATTGCAAATAATGTGGATTGACTGTCTGTTTTTATTGTTAAGTATAAAAGGAGGTAAGACATCCAGATAGTTAAGACATATGTTACATTTCTAAATACATTCAAAACTACTGTGACCTCACTTTCAGTAATTTAGACATACATCTGGCTTAAAGTTAGGAATCCCTAGTTTCTTCCCATTCTTATTGAGTTGATCACATCTGTTCAAGATTAGAGAATGACTAATTTCTATAAATATCATTTGTTTATTTTTAGAGAGAGGGGAAAGGAGAGAGAAATAGAGGGAGAGAAACATCAATCAGTTGCCTCTTGTACATGCTGTGACTAGGCACTAAACCTGCATCCCAGGCATGTGCCCTGACTGAGACTCAAACCAGTGACCTTTGGCTCTGCAGGATGACACCCAACCAACTGAACCATACCAGCTGGGGCGAGAATGATAATTTTTGATACTAACAAAAATTATGTTCTTTTTCTTTTTTAAATAGCTGGGTGTTTCCCTTAGCAGTTTGGGAGCTATACCAGCTGCAGCACTAGACCCCAATATTGCAACACTTGGAGAGATACCCCAGCCACCACTTATGGGAAATGTGGATCCTTCCAAAATTGATGAAATCAGGAGAACAGTCTATGTTGGCAATTTGAATTCCCAGGTAATGAAGAAACTGATTCTTTCTCACTTCTTAAAAATCATACAGACTGATAAAGTAATATTTGCCTGATTTTTTAAAAAAAGAATATATTAAAGTGTTACTTTGTTTCTTTAGACAACGACAGCTGATCAGCTACTTGAATTTTTTAAACAAGTTGGGGAAGTGAAGTTTGTACGGATGGCAGGTGATGAGACTCAGCCAACTCGGTTTGCTTTTGTGGAATTTGCAGACCAAAATTCTGTACCAAGGGCCCTTGCTTTTAATGGAGTTATGTTTGGAGACAGGCCACTGAAGTAAGAAACCCTAAACAAAGAAATTATAATGATTTTGAAAAACTTTATTTTTGATATAATTAAGGCTTTTTTTCTTTTTAAGAATAATTGGCAATTTGTGGAAAGGAAGACTTTGTGTTAAGTAAAATGAATGCCTGACATACCTTTCATTTTAGCTTTTGTGTTTGTATTTGAAGACATCTTATTTTTCTAAGGTCAAGTTTAATGTTAATGTTGTTTACATACCCCACATAATGACTGTAGGGTTTTTTCCCCATAAGCTTTAACAAGTCAGGTTGGTTCTGTATTATGACTAGACTGATGGACAGTTTAACATATGGGTTGAACTTCAATAATAAATACAGTAATAAGAATTTTGGTAAATCCAAAATCCCAGGAAGAAAATAATGTTCAATACCCAGAAATGATTTAAATCACACATTTTGAGTTTTACGGTTGGCTCACATGTATGTTTGCAAAATGAAAAATTGATGTAGCCTGTCAGATACTCAGTACCAGAAATTCTATTTCATGCAGATTATTGAGGTTTTAACAGTTTTATGTGAATTTCATAGGCAGTTGCCTTAGTTATACAGTTTGATCAGGATGCTGCTATTAAAGGATAAATATTTGTAACTGTTCTTAGTGAATGCTCGTCTTCTCACTTTGGAAGGGGTAAGTGAGGCAGACCAAATTCATCTGTGAGCATCAGAGAAACCACTCAAACCCAGTAAATAAAGAGTTTTATTAGACGTCTCCCACGTTCCAACTGTGTTGCTCAGCTGTGGTCCAGCTTCCCCTTTGTCTTCCCAGGGGACAGAGGTTATCAACAAAATCTTATAATCTAAGAATAGAAATGATTTGTTTTGATATTGGTGTCAGCATTTTAATTTATTATAATTCTACGCTGTGCAGGAAAGTAGTTGTCCTGGTCTGTTAAGTCAGCTCGCATTCAGGTTTTTGACTTTGTTAGCAAAAGATGATGGCAGGTAATACATCATGGAATGAGATACATCATGGTTTTGAGATTGGTATTGGTTATTCTGTATTTAGCTATATTACTCTAGATGTACTTTCAAGATGTTGATTTATAAATATATGTATCATGTAAACATTTATTTCATGTTTTGTAAAAGATGGTGTGTATTTGTGATATGCTAATGTTTTTAATTTAGAATAAATCACTCCAACAATGCAATAGTAAAACCCCCTGAGATGACACCTCAGGCTGCAGCTAAGGAGTTAGAAGAAGTAATGAAGCGAGTACGAGAGGCTCAATCATTTATCTCAGCTGCTATTGAACCAGGTAAGGCCATAGTGTTGTTACACAGGTCATAGTTTAAGATCATAGACTCTTAGAACTGCAAGGAACTTTAGAAATTATCTTGTTCAGTCCCTTCATTTTATAAACAAGAAGACTGAAACTCAAGAAAGAGTAAGTGACTTACTAATGCCAAAGGTCAAAGAAGTACTTAGCACAAACATTCTTTTCCCCTGATACTGAATTGAGGCACATTGGCCTGAGTCAATCAGATTTTTATACTTTAAGAGCAAAATTAGTGCTTAAAACTGATTTGCTTAAAAGCAAAGTGTAAATGTTAATGCAAAGCTAAAAACAAGAATAAATATATTTAAAATGTGATGATTAAGCAGACTCACTCTTTATCAAAGTTTTAATTTTAAAAATAAAAAAGAGTCCATGCTAGGAAAAACACAGACATATTTTAGCAAAGCAAAAAGAACACCTACCTCTTCAAACTTCTGTGTTTCTAACAAAAATTTAAAAATCAAGTCTAAAACTGTCTAGATGGTTTACATTTGAGCAAATTTTCTAAATTAGCATCAGAATTTAAGTTTCAATTCTAGAAAATAAATGGAGAAAGGATTTAAAATCACTGTTATAGGAATTACAGACATGTTATAATCGTACATTATGGCAGCAACAAAATACTACGAACAGCTGTTTATAATCATCTGGTTTATATGTACTGCTGCAGGGTGCTGCACTCAACGAGTTTATGCAATGACTTTCTTGGATGTTTCTGAAGGATAATTGCACAGGAGGAGGATGTACAGAGAGTAGGCCCCTTGCACTATGTGTGGTACATTCCCCTTGTGCCTGATTATTAACTGGGATCTTTAATTGTTCTGAGCTTACACTGCAAAGTGGTTTTTTCCTCCCAGAGTCTGGAAAGAGCAGTGAAAGAAAAGGCGGTCGATCTCGTTCCCATACTCGTTCAAAATCCAGGTCTAGCTCAAAATCCCATTCTAGAAGGAAAAGATCACAATCAAAACACAGGTGAGAATTTCTGCCATCATTTTAAATTTTTTTTGGTTTTGTATTTAAAATAGTTAAGAGGTTTCATCTAAATATCAGAATTTGGAAATTTTGTAGAGTTCACCAGGAAATATAGTTACTGTTAAATATTGCTTTAATTATAATACAGTTAATGAAATGTTATCTAATTAATTTGTAATTTTTATTTCAATTTAATTTTCATTTTAGAAGTTGGTTTTCTATCTTAATAAGATGTTCTGTTTCTGATTTTTCAAAGAGTAAACTCATCTTTATACAGAACTGGCAGAAAGTTTTCATATTGAGAAAAGGGAAACACCCATGGGTAGGGTGATGCTGAAAATATCGCTGAGGTTGCAGGACCTTGCATCCCCCACTTCGTTCCCTTAAGGGCTGGGGAGTACCACCTCAGATCTTGTTTTCAAGTTGTTACCTTATCTCCAGTACTTTAGGGACTTGAAACATAGGAGTAACTTGTGGCTTAGTTCCAGCTGTTGTATTGTGCTTAGCTCTGTTTCTGTTCTGTTTATATTATTTTTGAGCCTAGCTGTGTTTCAATTTTTCTTTTAAATCTGTTGTGTGTTTTGCACAAAGGGGACCTCAAAATGTAGGCTTACAACGCGATTTTGGTTGTGAGCCTAAAGTGCTGTTTTACTGTCTTCTCAAAGATGTGGAGGGACTGTTACTGAACTGTGAATATATATATAGTGAATGCTAACTGCATGTTGTGTGTATATATGTACTTATGTCTAAAGAGAAGTAGTAGAGAAAAGTATATGTGCATGTGGTGTGGGTGTATTAGAGAAGGAGGGGAGGGAACCAGTATTGCTGCTGTATGTTGAACCTCACCAGCAAGCTCAGTTTAGTCTCTTTTTCTGTATTGTTAAAGGAGATTGAAATAATGCGATATGAAAATCATGATACTCATTTTTTGACTCTAGTAGACTATAGTTTTTGCTATGTACTGGTGTGTATACTTCTTGTTATTATTAGTTTGGAAAATCTCTACTGGGATGTGGTTTTACTACCTATTCCTCCAGCCAAGGCCTTATAGTAGGGCACGTTCAAATCCAACTGAAAATGTTGTTTCATATACAAGGAATGACGCAGTGCAGCGGAAGCCAGAATTGGAGAAGGAAAGGGGTATAGAAACCGTGGTACTAGCTTGTGGATATTACCGGAAGTTGACAGGATGTTGTGAACATAATGGTGAGGAAATATAGAATTGAACTGAAGGGTAACAACTTCTTTTCTGAGGAAAAAAAAAGATTTGATTGCAAGAGCCAGGCTCCAAATCTAATGCCTTAATGGTTTTCTAAGACTAGAATAAAGCAAAAATTAATGATTAACATCGTTTCCTTAATAATCTCTGGGAAGCTATACTGTATCTGTTGGGGCAAAAAAATTTAACTATCCACTTTAAGGTTTTTACTTATCACTTTAAGTACCTTTGGGTATTTTCCTCTTCCAAGGGCTGGTGGGGGGAGGATTATTCAGTCTGAAATGAAATTTGTTAATTATGGTTCTCATTTATGGTAGCTTTCATGTAGGTCCATCTAACTATGTAGCATTCTAAATTACTTATTCTCATCATGCACACAATTGGCTCTTGAACAACATGGGTTTGAACTGCATGGGTCCACTTATATGTGGATTTTTTCAGTAAATATATGAGTGTAGTCAGCTCTCCATATCTGTGGGTTTAGGACTCGTGGATTCAACCAACCACAGGTTGAAGACAGTATTTTTGGTTCACAGTTGGTAATCCACGAATGCAAAAGGCTGACTGTATGCATTTTTCCGTGCCATTTTGTATAAGAGACTTGAGCATTTGCAGATTTTGGTATTTGTGGTGGGGAGAGGGGGTAGTTTTGGAACCAGTCCTTTGTGGATCACAGGGATGACTGAAGTTTTGGGGGAGTCACAACATTTTCAACTGTGCAGGCATCAGCACCCCAACACCACATTGTTCAAGGGTCTACTGTATATATACACACATATACATATGTAAACATACCTACTTGTATACACATGTTTACATACACTTTTTTGTAAGCATATGCTATTTTTATACATGGTTTATGGAAACATAGCTTTTATTAAGTTCTTAAAGAAATATGTAAGAGGGTGAGTTCTCTTTAAAGAAAAGAAGACCCTTACCCCAAAAACATTTGACTTAAGGATCTTGACATGGAAGTAACTTTCCCCAGCATAGTAGGGGAGGAAGATGGCAGGTATTGATTAGCTTCCCCCTCACTTCCTGGTGTGACTTGAGACCCTCAGCTCTGGCTCTGACCCAGATTTATTAGGAGTGAGTTGTAGGAGCTCTTGTTCTTGAATTACCACCCTCTTCTCAGTTTTCACTACTTTTAGGTGCTTCTAAAGCCTCTCCCTCACCCTTTCCCTTCCTTTTTATTTTTCTTTAAGAATTTATTTTTAGAGGGAGGGAAAAGGAGGGGGAGAGAGGGGGACAGAAACATCGATGTGTGAGAGAAACATCAGATCGGTTGCCTTTCGAAAGCCCTAAACTGGGGGTCTGCCACGCAGCCCAGACACGTGCACCTACCAGGAACTGAACCTGCAACCTTGGGTTCACAGGCCAGTGCTCAATCCACCAGGCTACACCAGCTGGGGCTATTCTTTCCTTTTCTTGGGAGGGAGCAAGGGGTTTCTTGTCACTGTGACCTTGGCTAGGGCTGGGATGATGTGTTTCTACTTTTTGTTTCCAAATTTGTATGTTTTTCGTAGGGACAATGTTAGGAAAGGTGGGCAGTACTATAATTACTATTTTAAAGTTAAGTAATCTTTACAGACCAGCATAGGAACTATAGAATATTTTAGAATATTTTATGGGAAACAACTGACTTACAAATGGTCTTTGATGCAACATGATGGTAAGTTGCCCTTTATTCACAGTTAAATGTAGAAATGTAATTTTGCACATTACTCTAAAATGAGGACTGCTAACAAATTTTTATCTTTGGTTGGATTACATTTGCTCCTCATTTTAAGCTTTTTGACTAGAGGTGAGATAGACAAAAATATTTAATGTCACAATTAAAATATAGTAATTACTTTTGGGCAGTAACTCTGAAGACCTACAGGGTAAGATAGGAAACCAAGTGATAATTTTTCTTTTCTTTTTTTTTTTGCTTTTATCTATTATGGCTTTGCTTACATTTTTAAAAGGAGTTTCTTCACTTAATTAAGGTTGGAAAGCACTGTTTGAGAAAAACAAAGTTGTTATTTTTATTTTTTAGAAAGGTGAACTAAAACAAATCTTTAGAATTTTTATTAAGTATGTAGAAATAAAGGCCCTTACTACATTACCCTTATGTGGACTTCTGAAAATGGACTGAAATGTTCTAAGTTTTGCATTTTTGCCTTAATACCTATTACTTGACTTTTGTGTCTCTTAGGTTATCAGTGATAAAAAGTTTCAACAAACTATGAATTACATTAAAAATTTGGTATGAAGAGAAATGTATATTTTTTAAAAGCAATAGATGAATAATTTGATGGAAAATTAGCTCTTAGAACACAAATTTTAACTGAAAAAATGTATTAAACAAGATTTCGTCATTAATTGAGGGTTGTCTGGGGGGTTTTCTGGTTTCGTAGTACACCACAAGCATTTAATTGTGTGTATCTCTTTCATAGATATTTGTTTTAATTCATGAAACCATGACTGTCAAGATGAGTTTTGATTATATAAAGCATACTCATGGAAGCTCATTTGGCCTCCTTGGAATAAATTAAAGATAGAATTTAAAGTTTTCATTTATGTTGTTGATGATGATAATACTGAGTGTTAAGAATTTGAAGCATTTACTCTGTGCCAGAGCCTGCTAGGCAATTAATTTTCCATATATCATTTGATTTAATCCTCTTGAAAGCCCCAGAAGATGTAGATATAATTCTTGTTCCACTTTACAAATGAAGAAACTCAGGCTTAGAGA
Organism: Anoura caudifer; assembly: GCA_004027475.1. Taxonomy (NCBI): domain Eukaryota; kingdom Metazoa; phylum Chordata; class Mammalia; order Chiroptera; family Phyllostomidae; genus Anoura; species Anoura caudifer. The sequence continues at coordinate 709,768 of PVKU01000076.1, forward strand.
GATTGACTAACCAGAGTTCTCACAGCTAGTGTGTGGCAGAGCTGAGTGTTAGAGCCAGATTGTCTTGACTGCAAAGCTGGTGAGTCTCATCACTTTGTTGTTAAGGTTGTGTGCATTCAGTTTTGTTATATTTTAATACATGCTTTCTAGAATATTTCATTATAAGAAAATCACATTATGTAAACACTTGTTTCAGTGGGGTAAAGGAACCTAATGAATTTCACAATTGGAATAACAGTTATTTTTCTTTCAAGAATTTCCGTAACAAAGGTTTCTTTTAATAGCTGTGTTTGTATAGTTATAAAATCAAGGCTTTACAAATTCAACATTTGATTATATCTGTCTTTAACTCAGAAGTAATGATGTTTATTGTAAATGACTTAAATTCTTTCTCTGTTTTTATGTGTGTTCTGGATAGTGATCTATCTATCTGGTAAAGTTTCCAGTAAATTTATTTTAGATAATCTAACTGAAGCATTACATAGAAGAGAATTTTAAAATAATGACACAGACTTTCAGGATAGGTTTTAAAATTCTCTTATTTGTAAGACATCTTAAATCTTAAAAAATTGAAATTCTAAGAAAAAGGTTTGATACTATAACAATTTCTTTTTAGGAGTAGATCCCATAATAGATCACGTTCAAGACAAAAAGATAGACGTAGATCTAAGAGTCCACATAAAAAACGCTCTAGGTCCAGGGACAGACGGAAGTCAAGGAGTCGCTCGCATTCACGGTGAGTTTTTGGAAAATTATGGATAATTTTTTCGTGGCTTCGTTTCTTAAAAATCTATTGTGGTTTCTCTCATTTAATGAGAGAAGTGAAACTTTTTTCTGATTTAGTAATGATTAATGGTCAATTTGGTTATTTTTGTAATGATTGATTTGATTATTTTAGTAATGATTAATGATTAACCAATGATTTATATTGGTTTCCGTTGATTTGACTCTGATGGCCATTATGACTCATGAGGTTTCCTGACTATTGTACTTAATTCCACCTGGTTATCATTTCATTTAGCAGCTTAAGTTATAACTGAGATACATAGGGATTTATATGTGATGTCTTAGCACTATTATAAATTGTTTTCTGTTGATAATTATTGAAGAAGGGGAGGTTCTTTGGGGGAGTAGAATTACTTCAGTTGTGAATTTACTTATTTTTGTTTTTAAAGGGACAAGAGAAAAGACACCCGAGAAAAGATGAAGGAAAAGGAAAGAGTGAAAGAAAAAGATAGAGAAAAGGAAAGGGAAAAAGAGAGAGACAGGGAGAAGGAGCGTGAAAAAGAAAAGGAACGGGGGAAAAACAAAGATAAAGACCGGGATAAAGAACGGGAAAAAGACCGGGATAAGGATAAAGACAAGGAAAAGGACAGAGAGAGAGAGCGGGAAAAAGAGCATGAAAAGGAGCGAGACAAAGAGAAGGAAAAAGAACAGGATAAAGAAAAGGAACGAGAAAAAGACAGATCCAAAGAGATAGAGGAGAAAAGAAAGAAGGATAAAAAATCCAGAACACCTCCCAGAAGTTACAATGCATCAAGAAGATCTCGTAGTTCCAGCAGGTTTGTTATGCTTAAAATTTTTACCAAAGGGCTTACTGATGACAAATGTAAACATGAATTAACTGAGGGGAAAAGATTATTCTGTACAAGTCGAATCAGTACAGTAATATCAGAATATTTTCCTCTGCAGAGTAAGCATTTCTCTAACAGAGGCTTGCCCCACAGTATTGAACCTATGAGCAGGAAGGGTGGATGGTATCCGACAAAATTATTTCGAATGTTTTACTTATCCTTTGTAATCTGTTATTTTAACCTGGTGGTGTTGGCAGCAGCAGATGCTACCACTGCTGCTGCTAATATTTCTTGGAGGGTGGATGGCAGGGGCAAGTTATTTTTTTTAATTGGGGTGATATTGGTTAATAAAATTATGTATGTTTCAAGTGTACAATTCTATATAATACGTCATCTGTATATTGCATCATATTTTTACGACCCAAAGTCAAATCACCTTTTGTCACCATATATTTACTTGGCCCCCATTACCTTTATACCCCTCAGCCCCTTTTAGCTCTGGTATCCGCCATACTGTTTGTTGTCTGTGTCTATGAGTTTTTGTTTATCTTGTTCATTTGTTGCTTTCAGCTTTATATCCCATCTATGAGTGAAATCATATGGTTCTTAACTTTTTCTGACTTAATTTCACTTAGCATGATATTCTCAAGGTCCATCCATGTTGTTACAAATGGCAGTATTTCATCCTTTCTTACGGCTAAGTAGTAGTCCATTGTATACTTGTACCACATCTTCTTTGTTCAGTCATGTATCAAAGGACAGTTCAGCATCAGCTCACACCTGTTAGGATGGCTATTATGAATAAGACAAGTAAGTAATAACTAGTGTTGGAGAGGTTGTGGAGAATAAGGAACCCTTATTCACTGCTGGTAGAAATGTAAACTGTTGCAGCCACTGTGGAAAACAGTGTGGAGGTTCCTCAGAAAATTAAGAGTGTTACCATACAACCCTTCAATCTATCCTGTGAGTTATCTACTCAAAAAATTTAAAAACATTTATTTCCAAAGATAGATGTACCCGTGTGTTCATTGTAGCATTATATACAGTAGCTGAGACATGGAAACAGACCAAGTTTGCTTTGTTTTGTTTTGTTTTTAGATAGAAAAATTGACCTCTTAGGCTTCTGTGATTCTTTGGAATGGTGTAAGATTTATTCTGCAAAATGATTTCTAAAGCTACAGTGTTAGTCATTTTGTCATCTAAGTTAATTTTTGTAGGACTATTTTGTTGAGTGTTTATTGTGTCAATTTTAAGGTTTTGTCCTTTTCTTAGGACTGTTCCCTTAATTTATTAATAGGTGTGCTGCCATCAGGTAGAGTAGGTTGCCATAATAAGAGCAGCAAAATAAGGACCTTCATTGATTCAAGATTATCTAACCTATATCCATTGCTCCAGATGATACTATGTCTAAATAAATAGCAGTTCCTAATTTGTATTAAGCTACATATTAAAAATATTATATATATATATGTTAGCAAGTTTTAAAGCTATTTTAAGTATAATTTTTTATAGAAAACTATTTCTGAGACAGGAATATCTCTTGTGTTTTAGTAGCTTATTCTTAATGTTAGTCTTTGGTTGGATAATACAAGATCATCACAAACATTTATTGAATGCTTTTAAAGATTTATTTTATTTTTAGATGGAGGGAAGGAAAAGAAAAAAGGAGGAGAGAAACAGCAATGTGTGGTTGCCTCTGGCCCGCAACTCAGGCATGTGCCCTGAGTGGAAATCGAACTGGTGACCCTTTGGTTCGCAGACTGGCACTCAATCCATTGAGCCGTACCAGCCAGGGCTGAGTGCTTTTACTCTTTGCCAGATTTTATATCTCAGCAGTTTTTCATAACTAACCTTATTTAATCTTACAGTAAGCCTGTGGGAAGACTATTATCATGGTTTTAAAACAGGAAGCATACAGGAAATTTTCCATCATCTCTGTACTTTGGTATCACAAGTATAGTAGCTCTTTCTTTTTTTAGAGATTAAGTTTACTTGAGAATTCTCTAACCAGTACTTGCACCCACTTTAAAAAAATGCCTCATAAGCATAAAGTTGAAAGCAACAGTATATGTTTAAATGGGACTTAAAATAAACAGGTCATATTTTAGGACATTGAATCAAAAACCTGAAGAATTAATTAACCTCATTTACTGTGGATATCAGTTGAGCCTGCAACTGGACATTTATGGCACAATGATTTTACTGATTGTATTATGTTACACATTCTTTTCTGTTTATGTGATTATTTAGATATCACTGTTCACAGCACCACATAATGTTTTGATTCCTTTTAATTTAGTTGAATTTACTTTTTCTGATGACTATGAAATGTTTAATTTTTTCATGGCCCATCTTTAAGTTGCTTGATATTTAAGAAAGTTCAGATAGTCACATTCAGTCCTAAGTGTATTCCTAAATAACCCCGGGGCCTAGGGAATAAATACTGACTAATATTAGTTCCCAAATGTTTGGCAGTTTTTGGGGGTGTTTCATGCTTTCCAAAGAGCTTGGTGAAGAGTTAAAATTTCTTAAGTTTTATGATTTTTTCTGCTTTTTAAGTGTCATTTGCTCATAAAAATTGTCTACTTAATATTTTTATTTCCAACATTGTCACCTAATCTACTTCTTTAAAGAAAATTTCTCTATATAAAATGTTTAATGCTTAAAAGTTACTGTCAATAAAGGTGAAACCAAGAAAAGGAAGGAGAAAATACTGATTGAGCATGAGTTACGTAGCAGATACTGTGCTTGGCACTTTTTAGTACTATCTTAAATCCTCACAAGGACACTGCAGGGCTTGGGTTACCTCCATTTTACAGTTGGAAAAACAGATTAAAAGCAGTTGTTCGGCTGGTAAGGTGTGGCAGCAAATTTTAAATCTAATTCTAACTAACTACAGTTCTTCACACTATAGCTGCTCACTTCTTTCTCAACTAATTGATATTTTAATCGCTTTCTGTTCAGCCTTGGCTCTTATCATCAGCTGGTTGTTACTAGATGCTCTTGTATGTGGTCCTTCCTAAACAAGTAAAGAACCAGAGAAATAAAGGTGGGGCCCTTTTGTGTAAACTTCAGGTCTGGGATACACTGATGTTCTCATGCTGTGACAGAAGTACTTCAGGCTCTGCTGCTGAGCTGGTACAGGACAGCATTGATTGAATGGAACATTGTTATCTAGTTTCTTCATCAGTCAGAAGTATAATTTTGCGGCATCCTGGAAATAAAGTTTGGTAATGGAGGAGAGAACTTTAGGTAGAGTTGGAATTGACTTATTTGTGTTCTCAAAATTCTTGAGCTTTTTGGTCTTAACATCTACCATACACACCACGTCTGAGCATTATTTAGGTTTTTATTTTGTAAATGAAAAACAGACAAAATGTTTCATTAAGCTAGAGTGTAATTTACTGAGATGGTAAGAACAACTTAAATTCTAGAAGATTAGATTCTTTCAGCTAGTGAGCAAAACTCTGTGAGATAGCTTGTTGGGTACATTAATCAACTAAACTATGTCCTCATTCCTCATCCCCTGAATTATAGACATCTTGAAATTTATTGTTTCTAAGTTGGCCACCTTAGAAATTATTTGGTAATTAATTTTTTAGTAATCTATTTAGTAGTTATTTTTTACTTTGTCATATTTAAATCTTGGTTTTAAGTATTTTACTTATATCTAAGCAACTGTGCACTCAGCTTTAAATAACAGAACAACAGTTAATGAAGTGATAGGAGATGGGAAGGTAAAGCATAAGATGAGTTAATGTAAATACTTCTTCAGAGATATCCTAAATATTTAGGTCTGAGAAGTTCACATTTTGCAAGCCAACTTATCTTTAAGTGCTTGAAAAAGTCATGTTTCCTTGTTACAAAATAATCCACAGTGGGGCAGCAAGGAGCTAACTAGATGCATGACAAAGAGTCTGATAAACAAGTTTTGGATGCTAAGGAAGACCGTATTTGAGAGAATCTAAAACATCCATTTATATTTTTTTGTACTCAAGATATATTTGTTCAAATAAAGAGCTCCAGGTGAATTGGAGCTCTTCTACCCTTTCTAATATGAAATCTTAGGATATCTTTTTGTCAGTCTGTAAGATTTATGGTTCTTAATTTGACCTGCACTAAAATAAAAGAAATGTGCTCATAAAGGACATGAGTTTACACTGGCCTCCAAAGAATACCATTCACTTGAGAGCATTAATGACTTTTCTTTCTGTATTTGAATTGGCATTTATTTAACTTGCTTTTTAAAAAAAAAACAATGGCATTATCTTTGACTTTCAGGGAAAGACGTAGGAGGAGGAGCAGGAGTTCTTCCAGATCCCCAAGGACATCAAAAACGATAAAAAGGAAGTCTTCTAGGTCTCCATCTCCTAGGAGGTAGGTTGAAAGCATATGATACGCTAAAGCTGAGGAGGAAGCAGGGAGTTGGGAGGGTAATTTTTATTCAGTCTTTATAGTTCTGAATGAATAATATAATACATTTGCATGATTCAGAGATCAAAAATATAGGAAGTTATGCACTGATGCATCTAAATTTCCACGCTCATGCCCATCTACTCTGTCCTCATAAGTGATGACTTTTTAAGTTTTTTGTATATCCTTCCAGTTTCATTCACACACACACACACACACACGGTAAGAATATGTAGTTTTTATTACAAAATAGACACGCTATTGCGCACTTGGCTTTTGTCACTTAACTATCAGATCTTTTCATATTTGTCAGAATGTGCTACTTCATTCATTTTCATAACTGCATGCACTTTCATTGTGTGATAGTACCTTAGTTTAACCAGCCTGCAGTAGAATATTGTTTTTTAATTTTTCTGTTATAAAATGTACAATGCTGTAATGAAGAGCTTTGGGCTTACCTCACTTTGTAGTATGCAAGTATGTAGGAAAAATCTCTAGAAATGTTAATGTTGAGTCAGAAGATTGTGTTTGTAATGTTGAGAGCTATTTCTGTAGTGCCCCCGTAAGGATTGGCAGTCCCTTGTACTTGAACCAACTGTGTATGAGAGTGCCTATTTCCCTACAGCTATAACAGGTTATGGAATCAAAAGTTGTGAGTTTTTGCACATCTGATAGATGAGAAATAGTACCAACATATAGTAAATTTAAATTTAGTTGCATTTCTCTTAAAAGTGAAGGTGGGCATCTTTCTGTATATATGAAGGCCATTTGTATTTCCTTTTCTGTGTATTGTCTGTATACTTCGCCAGTGTTCCTATAGAGTATGTTTTCTATTATTTTCAAGAGCTCTTTTTGTATTGGGGAGGTTATTCTTCAGTGATTTGATTTCAAGATCATTCCTAGTTGTCAACTTTTCTGTTACTGTTTTTGAGTTTACCACCCTTACAAATGACGTAATACGTAATATGGAATTTGCATGTTTGCTAATATGTTACGCAAAATAGTTATAAAGAATAATCTATTTAACTCTTTTGTAATTTGTCATATTTAAATACCAGGTTTTAAATACTAATTTAAAAAAATTTTAATATAATTTAATTTCTCAGGTATTTTTCCTTTATGATAGATTTCTTGATTTTGTCATAAGTTTAGAAAGCTCTTTTCTTAATTCCAAGGTTGCAATAGAATTTCCATTTTTTCTTCTGCTTTTATGTTTTTACATTTATATTTTTGATCTGTTAGTTTATCCATACGTACCATATATGGCATATGAGTCCAATTTTATTTTATTTTTCCAAATGCTTCTCTGTAGTTCTAATACCATTTATCAGAAACTCAACTTTTCTAACATTAGTTTGATATGTTGCTTTTGTCATGTACTAAATTTTTCTATTTGGGTCTATTCCCAGACCTTCTATGCCAGCGATTTTCAACCTTTTTCATCTCATGACACACATAAACTAATTACTAAAATTCTGCAGCATGCCAAAAACATACGTATTTTTTGCTGATCTGACCAAAAAATAGGTATAATTTTGATTTCACTCATACCAGTTGGCTGTCGTTGTGTTGGCTGTTGTTGTTTTTATTTTATATGACAATCTAAGGGAAAAGAGGTCAGTACCCCTGACTAAAGTCACGTATTATATGTTTTAAAAATTCACATAGCACATAAACATTTTATTTATCCATTCATTAGTTGACAGATATTTAATATTTCTATTTTTAGATGTTATGAAAAATGCTGCTTTAAATATTCATGTATACGTTTTTGTGGACACATTTTCATTTTTGGGGGATTTACTAGGAGAGGTAATTACAGTGTCATAACAACTTTCTCTTTTATCATTTTGAAAAATTGTCAGATTGTTTTCCAAAGTAGCTGTGCCACTTTACATTCCCATCAGCCACGTACATCAGTTCTAGTTTGTCTGCCTGTTCATTAACACTCGTTCTTGTTTGCCTCTGATTATAGCCAGTCTAGTGAGTGTGTAGTGGTGTGTCATTGTGGTTTCGATTTGCATTTCTCTTATGATTAGTAACGTTGACCATTTTTTTCATGTGCTTATTGAGCATTTGTATGTCTTCTTTGAAGAAATGTATATTCAAGTTTTTGTACATTTTGAATTGGATTATTTGTTTTTTGTTAATTTGTAAGAGTTCTTTATATTCTTGATACTGATTTTTTACTAGATACATGATTTAAAAATGTTTTCCCTGATTCTGCGGGTTGGTTGTCTTTTTACTTATTTGATAGTATCTTGATGCACAAAAGTTTTATAATTTTGTTGGTGTCGAATTTATTTTTCCCTTTTGCTGCTTGTCCTTTTAGTGTCATAGCCAAGAAAAATCATTGCTAAATCAATGCCATGAAGATTTTCCCCTGTGTTTTCTTGTAAAGTTTTTTTAGTTTTAGCTTATATGTTTAGTTCTCTGATCCTTTTTGAGTTAATTTTTGTATGTGGTATAAAGTAAAGGTTCAACTTCAGCTTGCATGTGGCTATACATTTTTCCCATAACAATTTGTTGAAAAGGTTGTTCTTTTCCCTATGGAATGGGTCTTGGCATCCTTGTAAAAAAAATTATTTGACCATCCATGTATGAGTTCACTTCTGGGCTTTCTTTTCTGTTCTGTTGTTCTGTATGTCTGGTGCTTAATGCCAACTTTGTCCTTCTTAAGATTATTTTGGCTATTTGATGTCCCTCAAAATTCCATATGAATTTTAGGATGGGTTTTTCTATTTCTACTGATACCTGATGGGATTTTCATAGGGATTGCACTGATTCTTTAGGTCACTTTGAAAACTGTTGTCATCTTTACAATATTTAAGTCTTCCTCATGAACACAGATTCCTTTCCATCTATTTGTCTTTGTTGCTCGCAGCAAATTTTTTGCCACCTTGGTTAAATTTATTTCTAAGAATTTTTTTTCTGTTGGATGCATTTGTTCCCTTAACTTTTAAGAGTTATATATAAAGATGCATGTACACACAAATATGTTGCAAATATATATTTTTTGGTTTGTCATTTTTCTTCCAAATATGCTAATGGTGGTTTTTTGATTTACAAAAGTTTGTGTAGATAATCTTTACTTTTATGGACCTAAAATCTTACTTAGGGTTAAAAAATCTTTTCCTTCACCTACATTAAAGAATTTCACCCATATTTTCTTCTAGTACTGTATTGTTTTACTTAAAATATTTAGGTCTCCAAGCCATTTGGATTATTTATTTATGTGGAATGAGATATGGATCCAATTTTATCACTTACCAAATAATAATCCAGTTGTCTTCAAACCTTTTATTTATAAAAGACCATCTTTTCTCCAGTGATTTGAGATGCCACTTTTGTTATACTAACTTTTCATATACACTTGGATTTGTTTCCTGAGTATGTTTGTTTCCGTCGTCGTTGTGTTTATTTTTAAACTTTATAATTAAGAGAAGAAGTTTAGAACTCCATATCAGGGCTGTTTTGAGTAGAAGCTATTTGTTATGATTCTTATGTGAAATGTATTATTTTTTTCCCTTTAATTATAAGGGTACCTTTTTCTGTAAATAAATGAAACTTATTCATTCCATCTTCTGCTTAACTTTTGCTCTTGCATTGGTGGGACTTCTTTGTAATGGTACATGATGGGGACACGTGGCACATTAAATTACTCGAAGTTCCAGTTTTGCTAGTAGTCCTGCTGGGAGCCATATCTGGTTCTTTCCATTTGTCAGTCCTTTCTCCTCATTCATCTTTTGCTGTGAAAATGTGGGTTAAAAATGTATATATTTGTTTTTATTTTATCCTAATTATAGCAGATAACTCTTGAGTGTTTAAGAACTAATAAATTGACAATAACAAGTTGTGTTTTATATGAACACAGGTAGGCTCTGCTAAAATGACTTGTATATCTTTAAAACGTTAGAGTATGGGTAGAGTAGGTGAGATTATAGGTCTCCTTGATGTTACTTGGTCAAACTAAGTTACTGACAGGCTTATATACAATGCTTTAGTGCTAGATAAGAATATTTTGTCATTAGTATAGCAGGTCTTTAATTTCTTACAAATTAACTGACTCTATATATGTTTTTATAGCAGAAATAAGAAAGATAAAAAGAGAGAAAAAGAAAGGGACCATATCAGTGAAAGAAGAGAGAGAGAACGTTCAACCTCTACAAGAAAGAATTCTAATGACAGAGATGGGAAGGAAAAGTTGGAGAAGAACAATACTTCACTTAAAGTAAGCAATGGTCATTCAGTGTTTAGGCTTTGAATAATTAATAATTGAGATTGTTCTTTGTTGCATAGAAGTAGTTTTATGCTAAAAGCTCCTTGAGGGCAATTGTTTCTTACATGTTTTTTAAATATTTTCTCATATTATTACATTGACAATTTTTTTTAAAAAACTAAATTTTGAGGGGATGAGATAAAGCTAATTGAAATTTAAACAATCACATTCCTTATTTTAGAGAATCATAGAATGGCATACAATAAGAAGAAAATGAAACTATTTACACATAACAGATATGTTTGATTTTATACTAAGATTTCTACCTGATGGCATTTTCCTCAATATATTTGTTTCAGAAAGTTTGACGGGTCTGTCATTATTGGTTTTGTGATATATACTAAAATTAGGTTTGTTGAATTAGAATAATTAATGGCAAACCAAATTCCACCAAGTAAGGGGTTTTGAATGAGTGTTCTAAGAGCTTATGAAATAAGCTCCTGTTAATTCCTTTGTTTTACTGGTATAATCTGTATTTGAAGATCAATTATGAGTTCTGGAGCTTTCATCTGAACAATTTTATTTACTCTCATTCTTATAATAGTTTATTGTCATTTGTAACATTGATAACGTGGGTTTCTTAAGCACTTACTATGTGCCAGGCACTATTCTACATGTTCTCATTTAATTCTACCTTAAGATGAGGGCAGAATTTGAACTGTTCTTGAACAGTCTTTGTGAGGAGGAATAGTGATTTCTTTTTCTGTATTCCCTTATTTTTGCTTCCTTGGTGCTCAGATTACAAATCTATCCTGGTATCCTTGGGATTGGGAACTGTTCTACTCTTTCAGCAGATCTGTCATACTTTTTGAAGTCAGAGAACATGTTTTGAACACTTCCTTAGACTTTCTGTTGATCTATTTTTATTTTAATTTAATTTCCATGGATTGTCTTTTAGGAGAAGTACAAAAGACATGTTGATAAATGTTTGCATATCCTATTTATATGAAGAAATGGGAGAAAATATCCCATTTTATTAATTCAAAAAACATAAAGTCACATATTTTAGCCATAAGCAGAGGTACTAGCCAGCAGTTCTTTAGAAAAATGCTAAATGTGTATCTTAATATTCATTGTAGGAGAAGGAGCACAATAAAGAACCAGAATCAAGTGTGAGCAAAGAAGCAGATGACAAGGAGGCACCTAGGACTGAGGAAAACAAAGTACAGCAGAATGGGAATTGTCAGCCAAATGAAGAAAACCTCTCTACCAAAACAGAAGCAGTATAGGACCAACAAATGCACCTCTCAACACACGCTGGAATAAAATCCAAAGCTTTTAATTCTCTTAACAGGATGTTAAACAGTGAAGAGATCCAGTTGAGTATAAAGATATGCGCTAACAGCTGTTCTAGTTGTTAGGTGACCTTGTGGCCATCTTGTTACTGAGTAAGAAAATAAAGCATGGACATCATGAAAATAACAGATGTTACCCAAACCTCATCTTGTAAAATCTGTGCATTTCCATGGTGGCTGACGCACTTGTCATGTGGTTTGTTAGTGTTTGCCAAGAACCATTACAAGTAAATGGGACATTAAAGATCCAAATTTGTACCATCCATAAAGACTGGAGACAAAGCATTGGAGGCTCTTTTAAAAAGTTCTAGTTACTGAATTTTGTATTGTTTTACTTTTTTTTTTTTTTTTAAATTTCAATATATACAAATTGATGATGTGCTTGAAATCGGTGCAAATATATATACCCACCCTTGTAAGTGCAAATATGTAAGAAGTTTTAACACTTCACAGGATTTATAGTGATTGTGTTAAATTCTCACTGTTGTGTTTTCTTTTTCTCACTGTTTAGGACAGCAGTTTTTCTTTAAAATAGTTTTACAGATTAAAATTGCTTAAATAAGTGGATTAAAAAACAACCTTCAATGCATGCTACTACTGTTCTCTTTCCAAAGGAAGAATGACTGTTGAATACTAATAATTGTTAGTATTCTGTGTTTAGAATCATTGGATTTCCCCACAAAGTAAGCACTTCTTTCTTTAACTTTCTTGACATTTCCGAGCTTATTATAAATAATATTGCAGTGTGTGTTGTCAGCGGTAGGTGGCAAAGGTGTCATTAAAGAAAACTTGAGTTTTCAAAATGGGCTATGGGAGCACAAGCTGAAGCTTTAGTGCCTTCTACAATGTGGTATACTCTTTTCTAGAATTTTATATGTGCTAGTCATTCTCAAGTCATATGGAATTTAGATGGATATTCCATTCACTCCCATAGAGAAGTGTGTAAGTGATGTCAGAAGAGCTTCTTATTTAGTTCACCTAACGTGAGAGGGAGGTCCTGTTTTCAAGAATGACTTTAGAGCTTTTAAAACAACAGTGCAGTTTGGGGACCATCAGTTTTATACTGTGATAATTAAAAATGAAGCATGTTCTTAATTTACTTAAAGCAAACCCTTTAGTTGTCTACATGGATGGCCTTAATTATTACCTCTCAATCATCTTCTCATAAATGGTGTGCAGAAATTGTACTTAAAGGAGAACACATGAGGTGGTTTTATGTTTGAGGATATGTTTACTTGGTTTAAAATACAGGTCATCCATTATTCTTAGGTTCACTTTTTGAAGAAAGTATGCAAGTAGTGAAGTGATAACATGATTAATATTTTCCCCAATACCATAACTCATGGTTTCAAAACTTTTCATTATTGTTTATATTTCCAAAAAAGTTACACCTTTTAATTAGCATGTTATTGAAAAATCAAGTATAATTATTTTAATACAATCTAATACAATCAAATTACTCAGTTGCCTTACCTCATCTTATAGATTTAAAAAGCTGGGTAGCACATCAGTTACTTGGTTTCAACATGAGTTTTCTTTTAATGTTAATACTATTGAAACTTAAGTATTTGGTGGAGAATGGAAAGAATTGTCCTTATTGCAAATAATGAAGCCTGATTTGATTATGAAGCTGCTTAATTACTCTTCATGTGTCCAGAATTACTGTGGTATTTTTTTCCTTTTTGTCACTGTGTACCTTAAAATTTTTGAAAATGCTTTACTATGTAAAGTATAGATGGTCATTTTAATCATTCAACCACATACGGTTGGCTGGTAAACAGCTTATTCTGATACAAGAATGCTTGGTGAATATGGAAAGATCGTGAAGGAGTACTTATGTCTAGCATCAACAGTTGTCTTATTTATGATATGTAAGTAGATTAGAGCAAATGTTTGAATCTTTGTTATTTTTAGTACCATTTCTCTAATAAAGCTAAGTATTTTAGAGGAAAGTATTTGTTTATGCATTTCAAAACAGCATCTTAGTTTTATCCTGTTCTTTTTTTAGTTTCTATAGAAATTGTTTTCACATGGAGTGCATGTTTGTGTGGTGTCTGTAAAACAGTCATTTAAAGTTTGAGGTGGTTTCTATTAAATGTTTTTAATGTTGTAATTAGCATATTTAATTTGGGTCCTGCTGCTAATTATTTTTCTTGCTGATATTTAATCAGCTTTAAAATAATGAAAGGTGGTGATTTGTAAAAGGTGGGCGGGCATAAGTAGGAATACAAGAGATCTAGAAAAAGTGAAATCATTTTCTTCATTTAGGGCTTACGGAAGCGAAGCGTTCCAGGGCCTATAGATATTGCAGGGGTGGGGGGTGAGACAGAGATAAATATTCTCTTTGGTCACTTATGAGAGCTAATATGTTTCCATTTGTTTGTTATTTTCTTTTGTTTTTTCTTTAAAATTATTCTTGTTTATCCCAGGTGTAGATGTTGTCAGAAAAACTTGAGATAAGGCCAAGAAGACAGCCATTTTATACTTGAAGCCTTCTGTAAATTACCTTTTTTAGTTTGACCATACAGAGAATATACTCTGTTCCTTAAATTGTAATTGCTCTTCATCATTCTAGACAAATTCTGTTGGCTCTCTGGTTCTTGCTTTTCAGCAGTGCACACTGAAATGATAATATAAAATGGCCCTTCGTAAGGTAGCCAGTTTCATGTGAGAAAACAAGTATAAACTTTAACTTCTGCAACCATCATCTCCTTAGTTACTATTTTCCATTTGTTAAAATTGCAAATACTAGTCAGCTTGTGATTTTCTGTTTAAAATTTTATTTTTCAAGAGGCTCACTGTATGTCATGTTCATCTTCAGAAGTGTCAGTGGCTTAAATTTTAACATGCTCAATTTAAAAAAAAACCTGTGACATTTATAATCAGTATTTTGTCAAGAAAATAATATCTTGTGATATTAGTCATTCAGGGCCCCCATTCATTTCTATATATGTTGCTGTATCATTATCTTAAAACTCAAAAAACTTTTGATCCAAATTTTTCAACAAGATAATACTCAAATTTAAGGATTATGGTATATATATAGTAATAGGTTTTTAAAGCTTTCAAAAAATTATTAGAAATAATATGGTTTGATTTAAATCTTTAGTAGTCGAATTAGCAATTAAAGTGAATCCTTTTGGAGGGATATATTGAATAACTTAACATTTCAGTTAGTCCTTATGTTCTTTAAAAGATACTATGAATTTAATTGGGCAGATGATGAAGTAGAGCCATTTCAACAAAGCATGTTCCTTACATGTTTGAATATTTTTAAAAAATTTTTGCTACTTCTATACTTAATATTTTCTTTATGTTTATTAATGTAATATTTAAATTTATTTTCAAATTTCAAAAGTTAGTGCTCTTAAAATGGCTAAATTATATTTCTGAATGGAAGAATACAGTATAAATGTAATAAATCTTTTAAAAATAAAATTGACTTCCCTCCGTATCTTGGGTTTGTGGATGAATTTGTTTTCCTTAGTACATTTTTATTGATGATTCTGCCTAAAGACTCATACATTATTTTAAAAACAAAAGCTAAAGCTATTAATGACTTCATTTCATATTCTATTAGGTTGGATTTAATAATTCATGATTAGATTTTTTCCATTTTATTTTAAAGTACTTTTATAGTTTCTAGCAATTAATTTATTATAATTACTAGTTTTTATTTAATATAACATTCCTTAATACATTGTTTTTAAAAGCAGGTTTGTAGTCTGTTGCCCAATTTTTAAATTTACTTGTATCTAACATTTTAATTTTGAAAATTGCCAACTTCTGGCAAGCTTCACATTATTTTTCCAGGGTTGGAATGAATAGTTCACTTCATTCTTGATTAACATTGATTTGCTAGATAAATAATTTCTTAACCATATTAAATGCAAATTTGTGAAACTCATAATGAAAGAATTAGAGTTGAGATTGCGTTCTACTAGTTTAAGGTTACGGGTAGGCAAAAAACTGTTGGGGAACAATCTAAAGAATTTCCTGATTTCCACGGAAGATTACATTTTGGTATACTGTGTGTTTGTATAGGTAGTTGAGTTTAATGTTAAATATTACTGTCCTTAATCATAATTAGGTTAATACAGTAGTGTTCTTTACATAATACTATGGATTATCAAGGGAAAAGTTTAAAACGTGAACATGAAGATGCTGCATAGGTGGTGTGTGTTGTGAGTAGGACTACTAAATGGTACTAGTAAAGATTTATCAAATGATGCTGCTATTGTGTTAATATATTTTTAATAAAATGAAAACCTTAAAACCTTGCCAGTCTTGACTAGTAATTTCACTTATTTCCAAGACATTTATTTGTATATTTACAGCTTTTAAAAAAAATTTTCGTTTTAGAGTAGGGGAAAGGGAGAGAAACACTGACATGAGACAAACATCGATTGATTGCCTCTTGTATGGGCCCTGGCCTGGTACTGAACCCAGGCATGTGCCCTGACTGGGAATCGAACTGGCAGTCATTTGCTCTGTGGGATGATGCCCAGCCAACTGAGCCACACAGGTCAGGGCCAGCTTGTTTTTCTAACAAAGTAAGTAACAGGTTGTTCCCAGGTTTCCAAATTATTACCAAATACAGATATTGAACATTGGCCAGTCTTCATGTTCTGTGGCAGTAACTTTAGTCAAAGATTTTTCATTTGAATATTTTATAGTATTCTAGTGATAGTTGATTTTGGGGTCTCCCTTTTGTTTTCAAAATCAGCTGCTTACTAGGGTACTTATACACTGAAAATTTGTCACTGCTTTTAACAGCAAGTGGAATGCCTTCTCCTCTTTTTCAGAACTGTAGCTCTTCATTGGTGAATAAATGGTGTGTGTTAGGGTGGTTATTTAAGTGAGAGAGCCTATTAGCCAAAGGTCCCCTTAAAAAATACGTTAGCTATCAGATGTATAAATTTGAATTCTGTATGACCTGTTGGCTTAGTTGGTCCAGAGGTGATGGGGCAATGTGTAGCTTTATGCATCGACTTCTCTATGTAGGTCAGCTGTGGTTAAAGGTTATTAGCCATTTTGGTTTCCAAATGTGCTCAACTACGTGTGTGGGGATGAGAGGAGAGATCTTTAAAGTGTACCCTTTATCAGCAGGGAGTTTGTGTGACCTCCACAGGACTTCTTAGAGGAATGCCAGGTTGGAGCAGAAACAATGACAGCAGACGCTCAACAAAACGGCTATGTTGTATTATTTTTGTTAGGAATGATTACTAAATAGTAATTACTTGAGCATAGTAATAGTACATTTTGTTTTTATAATTATTTCCTTTAACATTTTTTAAAATGTTTTTGAGAAACATCAATTTGTTTTCCATTATTTATATATTCATTGATTGATTCTTGCATGTGCCCTGACCAAGGATTGAACCTGCATATAAACCCTGGCATATAAAAAGACAACACTCCAAACAACTGAGCTAGCTGGCCAGGGCTCATTATCATTTTCCTAGGAAAAACATTTTAAGATTACCAAAAAGAGTGCTTTTTTTAAAAAAAATATAAACAGTATAGTACTCTTTAATGTAATAACCACCACAGTGTGATAATCAGGTGGTAAGTGGAATCAGTTACATAGGCATGACCTCTAGTACTGCATTTCCCTTTCCAGAGCTGCAGTCTTAAATTTCCAACCACCTTCTCATTAGTGTAGCAACTGACACAAAGCTATTATAATACTGGATATCTTAATAGATAGCACCGTACATTTAACCTGTTCCAGACAAAACATTTAATTTCCAGTTTCATGTCTATACCTCTGCTATTCATTATTTTTCACCAGAGTTGTCATTTTTCTAGTTCTGCATTGCCACTACTAATTTCTGTCTTTATCCTTTCTCTCAATCCATTTGCTAAGTCTTCCTAGTTCTGCATTCCCTCTGTAATATTTTAGATGCACCCTTGTATCACTCATCATTCTGTTACATGAAACAGTCTGCTCTAGCAGAAATGTAATTATGGTGTTAGAATTAAGTTCCCTTTCCTTGTAGTTTTTCTGTAGCCTACTTGTCTTCCAATGTCAGGACTTTCTACAGATTTATTTCAACATACTGGATTGGCAGAAAAATGGGTTGATTTTATCTTTAAGATGGCTCTAGTGGTGCTTAGTTGTCTAACTTCGCTCAAAACAACTTTGTTAGATTCTATTATGACAGCTGTCATGTCATCGTGTGTTTTTATTTTAAAATACTTTTATCAATTATGCTATTACATTTGTCCCATTTTTCCTCCTTTAAACCCCTCTGCCCTGTACCCCCCACCCTGCATTCCCCACCCCTTAGTTCATGTCCATGGGTCGTACTTGTAAGTTCTTTGGCTTCTACATTTCCTATACTATTCTTAGTCTCCCCCTGTCTATTTTGTACCTACTATTTATGCTTCTTATTCCCTGTACCTTTTCCCCCATTCTCCCCGCTTTCTCTCCCCTCTGATAACCCTCCATGTGGTCTCCTGTTCTAGTTGTTTGGTTTGTTTTTGTTTTTGCTTTAGTTCAGTTCTTGATAGTTCTGAGTTTGTCATTTTACTGTTCATAGTTTTTTATCTTCTTTTTCTTAGTTAAGTCCCTTTAACGTTTCATATAAGATCTTGGTGATGATGAACTGTTTTAACTTGACCTTATCAGGTAAGCACTTTATCTGACCTTCCATTCTAAATAATAGCTTTGCTGGATGGAGTCACCTTAGATGCAGGTCCTTGCCTTTCATGACTTGGAATACTTCTTTCCAGCCCCTTCTTGCCTGCAGAGTTTTCTTTTGAGAAATCAGCTGATAGTCTTATGGGAACTTCTTTTCTCTTGCCGCTTTTAAGATTCTCTCCTTATCTTTGATCTTGGGTGATGTAATTATGATGTGCCTTGTTTCTTCCTTGGGTCCAACTTCTTTGGGACTCTGAGCTTCTTGGACTTCCTGGAAGTCTCCTTTGCCAGAATGGGGAAGTTCTCTTATTTTTTTCAAATAAGTGTTCCATTTCTTGCTCTGCTCTTCTCCTTCTGGCACCCCTGTGATTCTGATGTTGGAAGGTTTAAAGTTGTTTTGGAGGTTCCTAAGCCTCTTCTCATTTTTTTTGAATTCTTGTTTCTTCATTCTGTTCTGGTTGAATGTTTATTCCATCTGCTTCAAACCACTGATTTGAGTCCCAGTTTGAGTCCCGTCACTGTTGGTTCCCTGTGCATTTTCCTTTCTTTCACTTCTCACAGCTTTCACTCTTTCCTCTGTTTTGTGACCATACTCAACCAATTCTGTGAGCATCCTGATTACCACTCTTTTGAACTCTGCGTCTGATAGGTTGTCTATATCTTCATTGCTTAGTTGTATTTTTTTTCTGGAGCTTTGATCTGTTCTTTAACTTGGGTCTTTTTTTTTTTTTTTTTTGGTCTCTGCATGCCTGTTACATAGTAAGGCTGAGCCTTAGGTATTCGCAGGGTGGGGCAACCTATGTTGCTGCTTTGTGATGCTGTATGTGGGGGGAGGGGTCTGAGAGGGAACAGTGCCTCTTGATATGCTCTTGGCCAACTTTCAGTCACTTAATCCATAACCCACAGCAAATTGGGCCTTTCTGGTGCTGATTCCCAGGTGGGTGGGTTTGTGTACATTCTAGGACGCTGTGAATTTCTCCAATGACTTCTTGCATGAGGCTGGGAATTTCTCCCATTGATGCCTCAACTCCCACAGGTGTTTTCAGTCAGAGGTTTTGAGATTTTTATTTCCTAGCGCTGGAATCCTGGGTTGCGTGGTCTGTCTTGCTCTCCAGTTGTTCCTCCTGGTTTATCCTTATACAAATGTGTGACCGCCCAGTCTGCCAGCTACCACTTTGCCAAGAGTCCTCTCTGTCCTGGCTGCCTGTCTTTGCCCCTCCTACTGGTTTGGATGAATGTTTCTTTAACTCCTTGGTTGTTGGATTTCCATACAGTTTGATTTTCTGGCAGTTCTGGTTGATTTTTGTTTTTAAGTTTTTTGTTGTCCTCCTTTTGGTTGTAAGAGGAGGCACAGTATATCTACCTACGCCTCCTCAGCGTGTGTTTAAAAGAGAAAAACAAAAGTTGGTGAATTTTTGTATAGCCATTTTAATATTGAAAATGAAAGAAAATATGCAACATTTACAGCATGTCATGCTTCATTTGCTTTATTTTTTTTAAGAGGTAAAAATGCACCTGAAATGCAAAAAACATTTGTGCAGTGTATGGAGAAGGTGCTGCGACTGATTGGGTCAAAAGTGGTTTGCGAAGTTTTCTGCTGGAGATTTCTTGCTGGATGATGCTCCTCAGTCAGGTAGAGTGGTTGAAGTTGACCGGTCAAAATGAGACATTAACTGAGAACAATCAAGATTACACCATGTAGGAGATAGCCGGCATACCCAAAACATCCAAGTCAATAAAGTGGTGAAAATGAAAAATGTGTCTTTTATTTTAGGTAAAAAACCATGCAAACTTTTTGGCCAACTCGATATGTTGCTAGTTACTTAAATTTCTGTAAATTGGTCTGTAGTTTTGTAATATCTTTCTGGTTTTGGTATATGGGTCATGGTGGCTTTCTGCCATAAATACTAGGTGGAATTTCCCCATGGAGCCTGCCTGAGGCTGGAATTTTCTTTTTACATTACAAGTTCAATATTAAAGTAGATTTAGGGTTGTACATGTCATTTATTCTAGAGTGAGCTTTGGTGGTATGTCATCTTCAAAGAGATTTGTACATTTTACCTTTGTTGTCAAATTTATTGGCATAAGCTCATATTCCTTTAACTTTTAATATACATTAAGACAGTGATATTCTTTTTTGGATATTAATATGTTTAAATTATATTTTGTTGATTATGCTATTAACAGTTGTCCTGATTTTCCCTTTCACTCCCCTCCCGCCAGTACCCTACTCACTGAGGCAATCCCCCCACCATTGTTCATGTCCTTGGGTCATGTGCATAAATTCTTTGGCTGCTCCATTTCTTATGCTGTACTGTACACCCCCATGGCTATTCTGTAACTACCTGTTTGTACTTCTTAATTCCCTCACCTCTTCACCTATTTTCCCCCACCCACCTCCCATCTGGCAACCATCAAAACGCTCTCTGTATCCATGATTCTGTCTCTGTTCTTATTTATTTAGTTTTTTAGATTCAATTGTTGATATATATTTTTGCCATTTTATTGTTCATAGTTTTGAACTTGTTTTTCTCAAATAAGTCCCTTTAATATTTCATATAATAATGGTTTGGTGATGATGAACTCCTTTAATTTTTTCTTGTCTGGGAAGCTCTTTATCTGTCCTTTGATTCTAAATGATAGCTTTGCTGGGCAGAGCTATCTTGGCTGTCGGTCCCTGCTTTTCATGACTTTGAATATTTCTTGCCAATCCCTTCTAGTCTGCAAAGTTTCTTTTGAGAAATCAGCTGACAGTCTTACAGGCATAACTTCTTTTCTCTTGCTGCTTTTAAGATACTGTCTTTGTGTTTAACCTTGTGGAGTGAGCTGCTTTGGGACTCTCTGTGCTTTCTGGACTTGCATGTCTATTTCCCCTTCAAATTGGGTAAGTTTTCTTTCACTATTTTTTCAAACAGATTTCCAATTTTTTGTTCTTTCTCTTTTCCTTCTGGCACCTGTATGATGTGAACATTGGACCTCTTGAAGTTGTCCCAGAGGTTGCTTATACTATCCTAATTTTTAAAAAAATTTTTTTTCTTGTTCCGATTGGTGGTTTTTTACTTCCTTATGTTTCAAATCATTGATTTGATTCTTGGCTTCAACTCAACTGTTGTTTCCCTGTAAAGTGTTCTTTATTTCAATGAGTACATCCTTTGTTTTTGATGAGATCTTTTTTCTGCTGTTGAGATCCTCACTAATTTCCTTGAGCATCCTTATAACCAGTCTTTTGAACTCTGTATCTGATAGATTGCTTATCTCCATTTTGTTTAGCTCTTTTTCTGGAGTTTTGATCTGTTCTTTCATTTGGGCCATGTTTGTCTCCTCGTTTTGCCAGCCTCCGTTTTTGTTTCCATGTATTAGGTGGAGGTGCTATGGCTCCCTGTGTTGGTAGTGGCCTAATGTAGTAGTTGTCTTACAGAGTCCAGAGGCACAGCCTCCTCTATAATGCAAGCTGGGTACTCGAGGTGCACCCTTTGTCGGGGCTAAGTACACTCTCCTCTTGTAGTTGAGCCTTGGTTGCTGTTAGTAGATCAATGGGAGGGACTTTCCCAAGCAAGTCAGCTGCAAGGAGTGGCTGGACCACTGACCACCAACCTCCATCCTCTGTGGAGGATCAGCTGTGCAGGGTGATATTGGTACTTAATATTCTTGAGCTTTGTTCCAAAGTGCATTTAAGTTACTTGGGAACTGCTAGGGAGGACTAGATCAACCATTTATTTAGGGCTGATTTTGCCCTGCTACCGAAGCAACACATGTCTGAGTACTTTGATTCCTGCGAATTATTCCTCTTTCCCCCACTGCCATGGCAACAGAACTTCCAGTCCTGTTTAAGCTTTGGGTTTTTTTTTCCCTTTGATCCTTTCTGGTGTTTTTTCCTGTGCTGAGGATAGTTTCTTCAGATGCATATGCCGATCATTACTCAGCTGTAGAAGCAAATACTCCCCCGCACAGATCTGCAGAGCTTTCTCTGTGAGCTTTTTTCTTTATACTCGTCCCTGTGACCTGTGGACACCTTGCCCTCAGTGGCCCCCCGGCTTCATTTTCTCAACTCAGGCCACCTCTGCCTTGGTTGCCCTTCCTCTGCTTCAGCCAGTAAACCTTTTCCAAACAGTAAGCTGGGGTAGTTATGGGGCTCACTTCATTAGTTGATCAGGGACCACTGACCCACACTGCCTCTATCCAGTGTCTGAAATCCCCTATTTTTATTTCTTTCTTTATTGCTGTTTTCTTATTTTCAGTGACATGGGAAGCATATGTCCTGTGATTCCATCTTGGCCAAAAGTGGGTATCTGCTGTAATAGTTTTTAACCTTCCTTTTTTTGGCTACATAGCTTTTGTTGATAATACATATTACTCTCTTCAAAAAAATTTAACCAGAATCTTGGAAAAGGACTGGTGCAAGTGATGAGCACTACATCTTAAGCTTTATTAGCTTTACAGTAAATCCATCTTTGGATCTTAGTTACACAAAGAGGAAGGACAAGATCTGGCAGGACAGAGATTCCGGTCCAGTCTATTCAGACCCCTCCCACATGCCAGTAACAACCAAGGAAGGAGTTAGGGTTTACAAGGACTGATTTCTTGGCAGATCATAAAAACTCATTTGCTTAAAGATTCAGGGGAGCCCCTTGGCCAGCAGCTCGGGTCCAATGGGTGTACTTGCAGCTCCAGGACCTTGCAGCCTGGGGTCCAGGTGGCTCAGGAGCAGATTGAGGTGGGGACTGTCAATCCAAGAGGTTGCCCACCTGCATGGGAGATGTCTTACTTTATAGCACCATGTGAGCTGAATCTTGCCTCCCTTTAGCTTCGTTCTCCTAACTTCAAGCTCCTACTAATTGCATGGTGTGAGAGCAAGCTAATTTTAAAACCTTGAACCGAAGTTGAACTGAGGTGCACCCTAATCAGGGTAATATGATTATAAAACAAATCACAAAGCTAGTAATTTCAGCTAAACAATTTGAACTTCAACTAGCAGCTTAGATTGTTGTCATGATCAGAGTATGGTGATAGAAGAACAATTACATCGTGCAGTTGTATCACCGGTTTGTCTTCAGAGTTTCCTAGGTGTGTGTGCATGTAGGCTCTTCACTCGTTTTTAAGAACAGTGATCATAAGCAATAATAAATTAATAGCAATAATGAATCTATTCTTCAACTGCAATAATAAAGCAATAGTAAAGAATATATTCTTTTAACTGCAGATTCTTTTCTCGGAAGGGCCCTGGCAGCCCCCCAGAGGAGCTGTGACATCTAGGGAGGTGGGAGCAGGGCTGTCACGAGCCTCTTTGGTGCCTCTGTGTGAGTTAGGAAAAGGTGCTGCCTCCCGGCGATGCAGCCTCACGGTGCCTGGATTGGCAAATGGGGCTCAGTTTGGGCTTCAGGCTTCCTTGTCTCCTGGTCTGGGTATCTTTGTGCAATACACAGGCATCACAGCTGTCCATGGGGCACCAGCGGCAAGAAGCTGCTTCAACAAGCCACCTCCCTCCAGCCCCAGACTCTAGTGGGCCTATTTGATGAGTAGAGGGACTGAACGATCATTAAGATACGTACTGGCTTAAAAAAAGAATGAAAGCCCAACTCTGAAATTCTGCACCAATATAAATATACCGCAGAGAAGTAAGAATGAAATGTCCACACGCAGCAGTATTTCAGACCTTGAAGGGATTTGGGAAATGAACTAGTGTTTCCCTTACTGCTCTTTAACAGATGTGGAACCCCCAAAGCTGAAAGAGGAAGTGAGTAGCCCCACATCTCACCACATATAAGAGGCCAGGTCTGGGCAGGGCCTGGATGCCGTGGGGCCAGCCAGTGCTCTTTCCATGATCTGGTGCTCGACCATCAGCAATTTCCTTACAATATTTGACCACCATTGTCATAAATTTAAATTTAGATAGATTTTTTCCCCTGTAAAGTGCCACTTACAACCCATCTTGAAAATGCAGATAAAAGGATTCGTCCTCTGACTCAATGATTACAGGATCTCCAAGCATCGTTATTTATAGTATTTGGAAAAATGCAATGTTCGTTTCCATGGAATTGTGGCTTCTGGCAGTAATAATTCCATTACTGCTGAGGAACCAACCGAGATACCCGAGTTAATGCAGTTTGTGTTTAAAGATGTCGTAAAAGGCTGATGTATTCTTCATTATCAGCACATGACTTTTAAAAGTATTATAGTTATTAAATAGTAAGAACATCTCTTAACATCACTCTAATAAGATTTTCTGTCCTCCCAGGCCAGGTGGCAAAAGTTTAATGAGCAATTTAATGAATTTCTTCATGAATAAATATGTCTGTCTTTTTGCTCCAAGGGTTCGGGTAACAATGGTTCAGATGAAATATTACAGTTTTTGTTGGAGTATTTTAACTTTAAGGAATCAAACTTGCCTTAGAAATCATCTCCAGGTTCTCCAAATCCTATATCATGACTAATTTCACTCCCTTACTAATTACTATTCACAAAATCCATGAACCTTCGGATTTCATTTTAGAAGTCGTTTAATATCGTTTTGTTTTACTGAAGTGGCGGACAATGGTGCTGTGGTAACAAAGTACCCTAAACCGGGTGGCTTAAACAACCGAAGTTCATGAACTCGCTGTTCTGGAGGCTAGAAGTGTGAACTCCAGTGTTTAGCGGCGTGTTCTCTCTGGAGCCTCTAGGCGAGAGTCTGTTCCATGCCCTTCTTTTAGCCTCTGGTGCTGCTGGCAGTGCTGCATTCCTTGGCTGTTAGACCCATCACTCCGGCCTCTGTTCCACTGCCTCATGCCATTCTCCCTGTAGGTCTCTCGTGTCTCTTCTTACAAGGACATTAGTCATACTGGATTAAGAGCTCTTCTTAATCCTGTATGACCTCATCTTTTTTTAACTCAGGTCTTAATTTAAAAATCTGATCTGCCAACTTAGCGTTTTGCGCTGACATGGCGGAGCAGAAACCTTCGCAGGCTTCACAGGCATCTGCTTCGGTGCTGCCTTCACATGGGAGCCTTAGCAGAAGCCTTTGCTGCCTTTCTTAGGTGTTTGCTTAGTTTTTTTTGCTTCTTTGGAGCCCTGTTGGCTTGTTCTCATGGAGCCTTCCTAGCTTTAGGTTTCGGATCCCTCTTGGCCGTACTATCAGCAAGAGATGCACTGGTCATGGCCCTCTGGGACTTGCACAGTGGGTTCTTCTCTTTCGGATTTCTTCCAGCTGCCCCCTGTTGTGCTCTCTTCTGCAGAGGGCAGTGCGGTTTATCTGTCGCAGATTCCCCTCAGAAAGGAATGCCCACTCACATCTTGCATCAAGAAATTGAAAACCCTCCCATGTGCCCTGGCTTAGCACCTTGTGCACCCAGGGTAGCCCTTATACCCACCGAAACCGCACAGTTCAGCCTTCACAGTGGCGGCTGCTGGCTGGAAGGAAAGATGGTGAAGAGAACCAGGATGACCTCCTCTTAACTAGTTACCTCCACAACAGCCCTATTTCTAAGGAAGGCTGCATTCGCAGGTGCCAGGGCCTATCTTTTGGGGGGACACAAGTCTACCTCCTACAGCGCACAACCCTACTACTTCTATGAATACAGGCACTACTGGCAGTCGTGCGTCACCTCCCTTTCTGTGGGCTCCTGGAGTCAGGTAAAATTTGCATACAGGGGATCATCATTTACACAAACCATTCTTGTCCTTGCAAAGCCCATAGTCCCATCTCACAGTGGGTGAGAAACAGGTCAACCATTAGGTGCTCGTTAGGAAAGATGGATACTCGTCCATGTAGGACACGGCTGACATTGTGTGGTTAGTGGGGGCCTCTGAGGGTATGACATTCAAACTGAGTTTTGAAGGATGACAGTGAGCCAGATATGGGAACAGTAAGGAGGAGAATGTTCCAGGGAGAGGGAACAGCAAAAACCGAGGCCTCTGAGGTGGGAAAGAGCCCAACACTTTTTGGGGACTGAAGGAACAAAGAGGGGAGATCATAGAAGATGAGATCAAAGATGTAAGCAAGAGCCACAACCTGGTGGGCAATGAGTGGCTGCCAAGCTTTTTGACAGCAACCCTGCTGCCAATAAAACAGGTATATAGGTACACATATGCGCAACTGACGGTGAAAGAGAAGACAGTGAGTAGTGGCTAGATTTTCAGTTACAGTTTGGAGGTGGCGTCCCAAGATGCTAATGTGCCGTGTGTGGGGTGGTGAAGGAGTTCAGGATGAAGCCCAGCATTTTGGTTTGAACAGTTGGGGCAAAGCAGTGCCAACAGGTGAAATGGTGAAACCCGGGGAAAGAAAGATTTTGTTAGAGAGGGAGGGTCTGTGAATAAACAGTTCAGAGTTTGACACATTCCATTTCAGACACCTACAGGTCATCCAAGTGGCTATGTCACCTACTAGATATGTCTCTGAGGCTCAGAGACAGATCTGTCTGACAGTGTACGTTGGGAGTTGATGACTGTATACAGATAGAATTTAAAGCCATGGAAATAGGTGAGGTTTGAAGAAAGGGAGAAGAGGGAGGAGAATGTTGGGGTAAGCCTCAAGAAACTGAAAACAAATCATGTAATTACTAAGCATGTTAGTTACCACTATTTTATGCATAGCAAAGTGCGTAGGACAGATGTGCAAAGTATGTATAGTCAAGACTTGGAATCCTGGCAGGCCAGCACGTGAATCTGTGCGACCAGAGCAAGTCATTTAATCTCTTCGAGCTTCTGTTCTACATCTGCAAAGTGGGAACAATACCTCCTACTCACAGGGCCACTGAACGTGTTGATTTCCTAGCTCTTTCCTCCTGGGCATGTGTTTCAGGGCAATGGGGAAGAGAAGAGAGGACAAAAGAAAAAGATATTTTGGAACAAGTCAAAATTACTGTGTACTTTGCTTAAAGCCATCCAAACAGAAATCACATTACACAGGCATTTAATCTAATTTAATACCTACCTGACTCCTCTGTGGAGGGACCATGTGTTCCTTTACCCCTCAGTTGGTGTGCCCTGGGAGAGCCCAATCTGTTGCCTT
This sequence comes from Anoura caudifer, assembly GCA_004027475.1. Lineage (NCBI taxonomy): Eukaryota > Metazoa > Chordata > Mammalia > Chiroptera > Phyllostomidae > Anoura > Anoura caudifer. The sequence goes on from PVKU01000076.1 coordinate 736,961, forward strand.
CTGAGTCAGTCTCATTTTCTCTGCGCTGTATGCTTACTCGGATTCTGTTTAATGATATTTATATCTCGTTTTACAAAGCTTCTAAATGCAAGTCAGTTTTTTCATCTGGGACCCAACCGAGGAAACAGCCATCCAGGGCAATTTTGACTGTCCCGATCTTGAGCTTTAATCACTTCAGGTACCTGATGGGCTGTGCTGTGTTTGCATATTTATTGAAAAACCACTGGCAATACAATAGATCACAGCTATTGTTCCTGGTTGGCAGTTCTCCACTGAGTTCACACCAGAGAGTGAAGTTCATACATTAACTGCATCCCGCCTCAGTTTTAACAAGTTCTGGACCCGCTGAATCAGAATGGGGGCTGTAGGCGGGATGGAAGGAAGAGGGAATCTGATTTTAACACACTTCCCTAAGATTCTTATGCAGATTAGAATTTGAGATCATTTCAATGCACCGGGAAAAGGTTGTTTATCTATATTCGATCACTAAAGCAATTTATTCAGTCACTTATTGTCACTAAATGAAGTTGACGGAGCACATTCCATGTGAAGAGTGTCCTAGGACAGGAATCATCTCTGCTCTTTCAAGTCTTAAGAGTTGTTCAATCAGGAGTTTCCAGAATTTTTTGAGCCATGAGAAACTGCGCACACATTAAATTTCAAAGAATAGTAAAATGTAGAAATAATATGTAGTAATAAATCACATGTTCAACCTAAAATACCAACTTATTCTTTAGTCTTTTTCATAGTAGTTTCTTAAAATCTTCACTTGAGAATATGTTTTTATTGATTTTTACTGGTAGAGGGAAAGAAACATTGATGTGAAAGAGGAACAGGGCTCCGTTGCCTCCCATACGTACCCAGACAGAACCCGGGCATGCGCCCTGACTGGGAATCAAACCCACAACCTTTCCATATGTGGGACAACACTCCAACCAACCAAGTTGCTAGGCCAGGGCAAAATAGTTTTTGAAATGTGAGTTGCCCATTAAAGTCTTGTGCTGCAAAAGTGGAAGATGTGAGTGTGTGTGAGTGTGCATGTGTGTGCATTTCACAAAGGCTTTCTAGAAGACAGGCAATCCTGCCTCCATCTGAGAGTCACAGACGGTCCCTACATGCTCCCTGTCACCCACTCAAGAGCTGTCCTCTGCAGCCACAAGTGCTGCGGGTTGTGCAGCAGCCCAGGGAGTGCCACTCGGAGGGCAGATGGCACAGACCTGCCAGCGTTGTGGCAGATGTCAGGAATGTGGTTTGGGGAAGGAGTGTCATGTCCCCCTTGGCTCTGTCGGGTCAGCAGTGGTGCTCCCCCAACCCCCGCCCGAACCTCCAACACCCAAGTCTCAGAAGAGATTTCCCCTCAAGGATAACCTTGGTCTCAGGGTGAGCAGGAGCTCATAAACCTCTGTAGTGGGTTGGGCACGCTCTCCAGGAGTGGGGGACTTGGCTCAAATCCCTGATCTGTGTGTACCCCGTACCTTCCTTGTGACTTCTTTGAATTTTTGACCTTCTTCCTCAACGTCCCCTGAAATCAGCCTCTCTGTCAAAATGTGCTGCTTGGTTTGGCACATTTCAGTCTTGTATCCATTCCCGTTTTGTTGAAGGAAGTCCAATTACTTATGATTTTGTGAATTCAGAAATGCCACTAAAGGTCTAGGGAGTACATTGTGCACAGACACCAGAACCCTTTGCCACCGCACTGGTTCCCTCACCTCTCTGGCTCCACCTGTCTCCCAAGGGTCTGAGGTCCTGACCTCTGACCCTCTGCTGCCGGCTGTAGACCAGTATTTTCCCCAACAAGTTCACTTGAATTAGGCCTACCTTGACAAGTCTACCTTGAAATTCTGGTGAATAAAAATGTTTTAAAAATAAATGTATATTTTAAATTGTGGTTTAATTAATTTGTTTTGAATAGCTGTTACATCCATATGGTTTCTCTCCTCAGTGACAATGCAGTTCATTCCTTGTGTATCCTTCCAGAGGTATTTTATCTGCAAGCAAATTAATTCCTATTCATTTTCTCCCCTTTTTATGCAATTGGTAGCTTACCAATTGGGCTCTGAAGTTAGCTTTTTTCACTTAATATTACAGTGAAAATTTCCTTCACTTCATCCCTGTCATGGGTGGAAGGGGAAGGAGCAACCCCACACTACGGGGTCTGGGTGGGTGGGGAGGGAGGGTGGCTTGGTTTCTTAGAAGGGTCAGAGGAGAGGGGCAGGACTCGGCTGGGATCCTAAAGCAACCGGGGAGAGAAGGCGCCTTCCTTCCGTTGCCTTCCTCCCGTCACCAGGTGAAAGAGGCCAGCTGGAGCTAAGGCCCCCAGCCTCCTCAAGGGGCAGGCCAGCCACGAGGGAGGTGCAGACTCATTCTCTCTGGCAAGCTCTGCATGTAGTCACTTCAAATATTTTAGGATTTTAAACCCTTCATTTCCAGGTTTGAAAAATAAACGCGGGTAGGGAGAAGTATTTTGGGGACAAGTGGCTAGTGTAAACAGGGGCTCCAGGAGCAGCTTCAGGAATTTTCCACTTTTCTCCTGAGGTTCAAGTAACACAAAGGAGCTCCAAAAAATCCATTTTGCGGGCCCAGGGTGGCTGGGCCGTTAGTTCCACCCAAGACTTCTTTTTATTTTTTAATTCTCACCCTAGGATACATTTTTATTGATTTGAGAGGGAGAGAAACATACCTACGATCTAGGTGTGCGCCCTGACTGGGAATTGGAACCCGCGATCTTTCATGTACAGGATGTCGCTCCAACCGACAGATCCACCCGGCCAGGGATCCACCCAAGACTTCTTCGAAAGAAGAAGAAGGTCAAAGCCACGGAGAGTATCACTTAAATAGAAGGAAGCAAGATTCCCTGCTGAAGAGCTCCGAAGCCCAGTCTGCCTCTGTGAGTGTGTGTGCGTGCGTGTGCGTCCTCACGCAGGTGTGCTTTGCTGAAGGGCTTTTCTGAGGTAAAGCGGGGTTCATGAGCCGAAACAGAGCTGAGCCGTCCAAATTGGTTTCAGCTGACGGCCTTTGTTAGCGGAGGCTCCGCTCCTGCTATATGTCTTGTTCCTCTTTTCATTTTCTTTCCGAATTCATTTCTTGAGCTCAGGGCCTCAAAAAATAACAAGGTTTTAAAATGACTGAGTATGCTCTCAGGCTCCATGGAGCCTGACTTCCTTCGCGTCCTGTTTGGAGCAAGACGTCGGGTCCTCGTTTTCCAGACCAAGTCCCCTAGAACAGGGCAGGGCACCAAGTCTGTCAAAGCTCTCAGCTGGGAGAGGGGGGAAATGAAGGTCGGAGAGCAGGAAAGGTGAGGGGAAAGGGTGGGTCAGAGGCGTGGGGAAAATGCTCACCGGTAACGGCTACCTTATAAAGCATTCTCGAGCAATCTTAAAATTGCACTGAAGTTTGGGATTGCTGAGCAAGTGCCTTTTGGTAATAGATGCCTCTTATGCTCCAGTTCACTGTGTCCTGGCCCACACCTGGTGGCCCCTGTGGGTACCTGCCAGGCCCTTACCCTGTCATGGCCTCGAAGGGCGGTGCATGCTCTCCTTAGATCTGCCCCACCAAGATCTGCCTCTAGACAAGACCAGAGTCAGAGTGGAGCGCAGCCCAAGTGCACAGAGGGAAATATCACAGACACTGGAAGAACTGCAAGACCTAGGTCATCGGTGACCGCGGGACCGGGGGGCCATGTGGGGACAGATCACTGGGGTCTGAAATGGGACTGGGCAGACTCTAAGGAGGGAAGCAGGATGTTGTTTGACGTGGGAGCCCTCCTGGCTAAGGCACCTGGGCTGGTCCTTACAGGCTGCTTGCCCACCCTTTGAGATGGCAACAAGGGGCAACCTCCTGCTAACCCAGTGGGATGCAGAGCAGCCTGAGCCGAGTGCCATGCCGGGGAGGGGCTGAGGCTCTCAGGGAGCCAGGAGTGTTGGAATGGATTTGTCCCTCAAGAGAACCAGAGACACTCCCTTAAGGATAAGGCAAGGAGGGGGTGGGCGTTTTCCAGAAGCTCAGGGATGGCTACAGTTGACAGGATGGTGTGCTGCTACCGAACTGGCCTCCCTAGTATCAGGGGATGGTAAGATCGCATAATGGCAGACAGTAAGTGGATGGAAGAAGCCTAAGAGGTGGAGGGGGGCAGGGCGGGAGGGAAAGTCAGCACTGGTTTACAATGATAGAGGCTGCAGAACTTCAGACCTGACCTTCCGGAAGCTCTCCTCCTCCCATAGCCTATCATCCAGACCAGAAAACTGTCACCAGTAGCCCCGACTTGTACTCCCACCACCACCAAGTCCTGCTCAGTGAGTGAACAGTCCTCACAGATGTGAGAAACTCTCTCCATCCACAGGGCTACTGCCTGCCTGCATTCAGGCCCTCACCATACTCGTTCGGATTAATCCAGGAGCCTCCTGTCTCTCTCCCTCCCTCCAAACCCGGCTCACTGGTCTTTCTCAACTCAAGCTGCTCATGCCACTTCTCCGCATAAACTCTGTCAGTGGCTTTCCGTTGCCCTCAGAGTGAGGCCCCACCCCAGGGCGTGCATGCAGGTGGGTGGCTGAGCTGGCCTCTGCCTGCCTGTCCTCTCTCTCTGCACCCAGCTCTCCTGGTCTGCCAGGCTGCTGCTGGTCCATACACTCATCTACCCTGTTCCCTCAGCCTCAAATGTCTCTCTTCTTTTAGGTCTTGTTGGTCTGGTCTACACATGCTGTACTTTCAAGTGTCAGTACAAGCAACATCTTCTCAATGCCCCTTTCCTGAGGTCCCCGGAAAGAACTGCTTCCCTCTTGTGCTCCCACTGTTCCCAGTTCATTCCCTATCATAGCAAATCTGCTGTGTCCCACATTACCAGCTCAGGGTGCAGAATGTAGGGGAAATTCCTTTCCCCTGTGATGTATATTTTTGCAATGCATATGCAACAACTCTGCAATGCATATGTATAATTTTATTACAAATGTAAAAATACTTATTTTATACACTATCAAAGTGATCAAGTTATAAAGTGAAAGTTCTTCCTCCTCTGTAAATAAATCATTATTGACACCTTGTATGCATCCTTCTTGATCTTATTCCACACACATACAAAGCTCATGGAATTATCATTCTGAGCCCCAGTGTGTGGATAGGGAAAAGTTCATTCTGCATCCCACCTCTCCCCCAAAGTCAAGTCCAAGACAAGCTCTGTGAGTCTGATGCGGTCACACGTGTGCTAACACTGAAACTTGATCCTTTCACTGGAGCCCTTGTGTCTTACTGTCATTGTTGGTTCTCCGGGTAAAGGGGCAAGAACAGCTCTCTGCAGTCTTCCCTGTTCCCCTACCGCGGCAAGGACCTGTGTCCTCTGTCCTCTGTCCTCTGGCTCCCTAGGTAGTAAAAACTCAGATGTGAGCCCTTAGGGCTGGAGGGACCCACCCCCATCAGTGCAGTCCATCCTGCACACTGTCACCGGACTGCTTTCTGTCTCACATTTCTGACTATGCCTCTCACTTTAAAAGCATTCACTCTGGGCCCTGCTTGGGCACTTCCTTGATTACAGCATCTGTCTGATATGCCAAGGTTGCTGGTTCCATCTCTGGTTAGGACACACACAAGAAGCAACCAATGAATGCACGACTGAGTGGAATAACAAATTGGTCTCTCTCTCTCTTTTTCTATCCCTTTCTCTCTCTCTCTCTCTCTCTCTCTCTCTCTCTCAAATCAATACAAATAAATAAATAAATAAATAAATAAATAAATAAATAAATGCATTCACCGTCCCTGCCATTAACTGTACAGTCCCAAGCTGGCACTCCGACTTCCAAGGCCCTCCATGACCTGGCCTTGGGGTGCGCTGCATGGACTCTTGCTTTTGTCTGTCCTTTTCTTCTGGTCACACACCCTATTCTGTGGCCCAAGGTGGGCCTCAAACCCAGGCCCAACCAACCACTGAACCCATTTCTCCAGGGCCCAGGGCTTGACCCAGTGAGGGGCAAGGCCACAGCCTGACCAGCTGATGGTTATTTTCCTGGACTGCGTGATGGAAGGCGTCCTACTGATGGAGCCAGTGAGGCCAGCACCACTGGCCAGACCGCTGAGGGAAGTGGCCAGAGAGCAGTGGAGGACACATTTAGTGCTTGGATTCCACCACGTCGGAGGCTGGCAGAACCTCTGGATGTTCCAGGTAAAAGAGCTGATGAACGCCCCTTTTAGGACTCAGCCACTTTCCATTGTTTCAATCACTCCCATCCATCTTTCCAACCTATGTCGCTTTTTCCTCCTCTGCATGTGTACCCTGTGCTCTAGTCAAGCTCTGCTCCCTACTCCCTGGCTCCCTTTCCTGGCCTTGCCGTCTCAGCGGGGATGCCGTGTGCACCACATCCCCTCCAATCCCATTTCTCCAAACTCCACTTCTTCTTCAGTGCCCAGCACCGTGGGCCTCCTCCACAAAAACTTCCTTCAGATACTGTCTCAGTCCATATGGGGAGCTTGCAAACAACAGAAATTAACTGCTCACTGTTCTGGAAGCTGGAAATTCCAAGATCAAGGTGCCAGCATGTTTGGGTGAAGGCCTTTTTCCTGGTTTGTAGTGGGCACATTGTCACCAAGTCTTCCAAGATGAAAGGCTCAAGGGACCTCTCCGGGGCCTCTTACAATACAAGCAACAATGGTCCCATTCACAGGGGTTCTACCTTGGGACTTGCGCACTTCCCGCAGGCCCCATATCCTAACACCATCATCTTTGGAGGGTAGGATTTTAAAATATAATTTTAGGGGGACACATTCAGACCATAGCAAATATTATGATCAAATGGTTAGACACTGTTCTTTTCCCTGTGCACTGCAGCTTGGCCCAAAACATTCCAAGGTAACAAGCACGTACGGTGTTCAGAGAGAGCTGTGGGCTCTCAGGAGTGGGAGCACAGTGCCCTGCTGGGGCTGCCCATACAGCCCCAAGACAAGGCAAATGGTGCACCATTTATCATAGAAATTGATTTTTCTCCAACATGTATTACTAAGATAGATCCATCTTACTTTGAACTTGGAATGTGCTGCAGCACAAAAAAACACAGTAAGCATTCAGCAGCAAGGTCAGTCAAAGGTATTGATGCTCAGAAATGTAAATTGTTGCATTCTGATCTCAGTGAGAATCTACAGTGGCTCTGCGGTTTGCACAAAACCCCCTCCAGCCATCTCAGCTTTGTCTGGCATGTGGTTTGGGAGGAGGCTGAAGAGCTGTAGCCAGGACTTACCACTTCACAAACCTGTCACTGGCCTGTTTTTCTTTCGGGTTGATAGGTCTAACTAAATTTTGAAATAAGCAAACCAGTCCAATTTTGAGGGTTAAAGTGGAAGCACTTGACTAAGGTCATTCCAGCTCTAATTCTATAAACCCAGAAGAGACTCTAGGATAGATACAACGTGTGGAACCTAGTAACTCAGTCTAGTTGTTGTGTACAAAACAAGTGGAAAAATCACAATAGCACACTGAGCCTCTTTCCTCTTTTGTGAAGTGGGGGATAGTATTATCTACCTCACAGAGTTTTTGGTAAGAATTAGAAATAATGCTTGAAATGTACTTAGTGCTGTATATGGTAGACAGATTGCCATTTTTGCTAATATTGTCAGTTATTGCTTATCATAAGAACCCCCCGAGATGTATAAACCAAATGCTAAAGGGACGCTGGGGAAGCAAGTGAGAGAGACTTCATGAAGGCTTCATGCATTTAGAAGAAAGTTAAGGAAGGGTAAATTTGGGTTTCAGCAGGTAAAAGGGGAAGACAGACCTTCTGGTCATAGGACTTGACTTATAGCCTGGAGAACATTCCCCTTGCTCCCAATTCATCCCCAGAGCATGGATGTCTTTCCCATTAATTCAGTTCTTTTTATAACATCAACAGCACCTCTGTTCATGTAATAGTGATCTCCTACCATCCATGACCTAACAAAACCCCATCAGACACTGTTACAATTTCTGTTTTGTTTTTGTCACGCATGTTTCAAAGAACTCTAGAGGAGAATGATAGCCTTTGATAGCTGCCAGATAGTTACCACTTTTGTTTCTCTCCCTTTGCTCCTAAAGATCCAAGCACTCTTCTGATATCACTTTCCTATGTCTGGAGAACTTACTTTAACAACTCTTTCAGAGCAGGTCAGCTAGCGATGAATTCTCACAGTTGTTCTTCATCTGAGCATGTCTTCTATTAAGAGGGATGTCATTGGGGATATGGAATTCCAATAGTTTTTCCTCTCACACTTAAAAAATATTGCTCTCTTCTTTTCGGCCTCTAGGACTTCTGAGGAGAAATCTGCAGCTATTCACACCTCTGTTCCTGACAAGATGCGCATTGGTGTTCTCAAACAGATTTCAAGATTTTGTTCTGTCGTTAGTCGTCAGCAGTTTGGTTACGATATGTCTGGATGTGGATTTACTTGTGTTTATCCTGATGGAGTTGCTGACTTTCTGGATTCAGTAGGTTTGTGTATTTCACCCAATTCAGGAAGTTCTCAGCCGTGGTTTCTTCAAATACGTGTTTTTTTTTTTTTTTTTTTTTTTTAAACCAGACCCTTTTTCCTCTTCTAATCTGATGATACAAATTTAGACCTTTTGGTATGGTCCCACAGGTATCTGAAGTTACCCACAGATTCATACTTTTTGATCTTTTTTTCCCTCTTTGTTGCTCAAATTGTGTAACTTCTATTGATATATCTCGATGTTTACTAACTCTTTTCTCTGTCATCTCCATTCTGCCATTAAGCCCCTTGGATTAGTTCTTTTGTTTGAAATTCCCCATTGACTCTTCTCTTCCTTCATTGAAACTTTATTTGTGTTTACTTCAAGAATATTTACCCTTACCTGCTGGAGGAATTTTATAATAGCTGCTTTCAAATCTGAATCAGATAATTCCAACATCTATGTCATCTCTGTCTTAACATCTGTTCCTTGTCTTTTCCCTTGGAAGTTGAGATTTTCCTGCTTCTTTATGTTCCAGGTGATTTTGGATTATATCAGTCATTTTGACAATTATGTTATGAGACTTTGACTGCTGTTTAAAATATGTGGAGTATGTTGGTATTTTCTTTTAGAAGGCAGCTGATGCATTTGGATTCAGGCGGCAAGTTCCTGACCAGCCATTTGTGGGCTTCAGTGTCAGGCCCTTTTCAAAGCCTTTGCAAATGAATGCTATTCAGATCCATCCATGGGAGTGCCGCCAGCCTGACACTTGGGTGGTGTTTATCGCTGGGTTCAGCTCTCAGTGCTGCTAATATGTGTTAGCATTATGTCTACAAATGTGCAGCTTGGTGGTGAGCTCAGGGGTTCATCAGCAACTCAAGGGATAAATTCTCTAAGGTTGTTTCTCTCTGATTTCTTCAGTACTTTCCGATTTCTTGGGGAAACTTCTTTTTGGTCCTCCTCCTAGAAAGTTGTGGCTGTACTTACCCTGCTCTGCCGTGCACTCCCACGATGGTATCTGTCTACAACACCGGGCACTGGGAGGACACGCAGAGAAGAAAGTGATGGCGTTGGTACATTCCTTTGAGAGCACAGCTCTAAGCAGTAGAGGAGAAGGTCCCTTCCTTCAGAGTTTTAGGTGTTTGTTGGCTCCTCTTGCTGTTACTACCAGGAGAGCTGTTTCCTGCCCCTCAAGTTGTCTGTCTGTGCCGGGTGTCTCCTCTCACTGTCGTCTGTGTTGAAGTCCCCTTCTGGCTCCTCCCCTCCACCCACCCCAGTCACCCCAGCGTCCTGGCAAGCATACATTGAAGTTGAGAACATTCCAAGCTCTCCACTGGTTAATAAGGGGCACTTCTGATGCTGATCCTCTTCCCCTGCCCTCCTGCTACTCTTTATTCCCCACAGTCCTTCAATTGCTGCTCCTTGCAATGTGTTCCAGCTTTATAATGGGTTTCAGGGGGGTAAAAATAGGGGTGGACCTTCATACTCCATTGTTTCCAAAACTGGAAACCTGATACTCAGAAATAAACATTGTTAATGTCTTGGTGTCTTTTCTTCCAGTATATTTTCTTTGTGAACACATACACACAATTTTAATCACACCCTGTATATATTTTAGCAGTTTACTTTTTTCAGTATCATTGTAAGAATCTCACCAAATATTTTTAACATGAGTCAAATATCTTAAATCTAATTTCAAAGTGTTATATATTTATTGTTGAAATGTTGAAAAGAAGAGAAAATCATAAACAATAAAATAAAAAGTATTTGTAGTCCCACCACCCAGAAATAACATTTTGATATATACACTTCCAGCCTTCTAATCCTTGTATACATGTAAATTGCTGTGCAACTTGTATACTATATATACTACTATGTATAGTAAATTACTATACAACTTGTATACTATATAAACTACTGTGAAACTTGGTTTTATTTACTTGATACATTGTGAATACTTTCCATACTATTAATAATCTTCTGTAGCATATATATTTTTAAGATTTTATTTACTTATTTTTAGAGACAGGGGAAAGGAGGGAGAAAGAGAGGGAGAGAAACATCAATGTGTGGTTGCCTCTCACATGCCCCTAACTGGGGACCTGGCCCACAACCCAGACATGTGCCCTGACTGGGAATCGAACCAATGACCCTTTGGTTCACAGGCTGGCACTCAGTCCACTGAGCCACACCAGCCAGAGCTTCTGCAGCATGTTTTAAAGGCTGCATTGTCATCCATTATATGAATATACCAGAATATACCAGAATATTTTAAATAACCAGAAATCATTGTAAATTTAGTTTGCTCATAAATTTTCTTTTTATAAGGAAACATTTAATCAAAATTTTTTAGCTTTCATAGAAGTGACAAATTTTGAACATCTCTACCTTTTATTCTCAGGATAAATCCTAGCATAAAATTGCTGTGACAGACATTTTATATTTATTGCCAATTTGTCAGTGAAAGAGAACATATGTATTTAGAATATTAATATATCTCTGCATTTATGCCAAATTAAGTATAATCATTTAAAATATGTATTCTAATCTGGTAGATTAAAATTGGCCATTAATAAATTCAATTTAATTGCTATTTTGTGCATACTATCGAATGTTTTATGATTGAATAATATTTCACAATGTGGATGGAACATTCTTTTTTAAAGTGTTATTTATTTATTTATTTATTTATTTTTCTTTTTAATTATACTTTATTGATTATGTTATTACAGTTGCCCCAATTTTTCCCCTTTGCCCCCCTCCACCCAGCACTCCCATCTTCCTCAGGCAATCCCCCCACCATTGTTCATGCTCATGGGTCATGCATATAAGTTACTTGGCTGCTCCATTTCCTATACTTTACTCCATTTCCTATACCATCCCCATGGCTATTCTGTAACTACCTACTTGTACTTCTTAATCTCCTTATGTCTTCATTCATTCCCTCACACTCCCCTCCCATCTGGCAACCATCAAAACGCTCTCCATACCCATGATTTTGTCTCTGTTCTTCTTTTTTGCTTAGTTTGCTTTTCAGATTCAATTGTTGACAGATATATATTTATTGCTATTTTATAGTTCATAGTTTTGATCTTTTTTTCTTAAATAAGTTCCTTTAATATTTCATATAATAATGGTTTGGTGATGATGAACTCCTTTAGTTTTTTTCTTCTCTGGGAAGCTCTTTATCTACCTTTAGATTTTAAATGATATCTTTGCTGGGTAGAGCAATCTTGACGGTAGGTCCCTGTTTTCCATGACTTTAAATGTTTCTTGCCAATTCCTTCTAGCCTGCAAAGTTCCTTTTGAGAAACTTTTGAGAAAGTTTCTTTTGAGTCTTATGGGAACTCCCCTGTAAGTAACTGTTTTTCTCTTTCTGCTTTTAAGATTCTCTCTTTACCTTTAACCTTTGGCATTTTAATTATGATGAGTCTTGGAGTGAGCCTCTTTGCATCCATCCTGTTTGGGACTCTCTGTGCTTCCTGCACTTGCTTATCTACTTCTTTCACCAAATTGGGAAAGTTTTCTTTCATTATTTTTTCAAACAGATTTCCAATGTCTTGCTCTTTCTCCTCTTGTTCAGGTACCACTATTATGCAAATGTTGGAAGGCTTGAAGTTGTCCTAGAGGTGCATATACCATCCTCATTTTTTTTAAATTCTTTTTTTTCTTGTTGTTCTGATTGGTTGTTTTTTACTTCCTTATGTACCAAATCATTGATTTGATTCTCAGCTTCATCCACTCTACAGTTGTTTCCTTGTAAATTGTTCTTTATTTCAATTAGTGTACCCTCTGCTTTTGATGGGATCTTTTTTATACTGTTGAGGTTCTCACTAAGTTCCTTGACATCCTTATAACCAGTGTTTTGAATTGTGCCTCAGATAGATTGCTTATCTCCATTTTGTTTAGCTCTTTTTCTGGAGTTTTGATCTGTTCCTTCATATGGGCCATGTTTTCTTTTGTCTCCTCATTTTAGCAGCCTCCCTGTTTTTGTTTCCATGTATTAGGTAGAGCTGCTATAAGTTCCTGTCTTGGTCACATGGCTTAATGTAGTAGTTGTCCTGTAGGGTCCAGTGGCACAGCTTCCTCTATAAAACAACCTGGGCACTTGAAGTGCACCATTTGTGTGGGCTGAGTATACCATCCTTTTATAGTTGAGCATTAATTGCTGCTGGCAGGTCAATGGGAGGGATTTATCGAGGCCAGTCAGCTTCAAGGACTGGCTTTGACCACTGACCACCCACCTCTATCTTTCTTGGAGGATCAGCTGTGCAGGGACAGGGTGGTGCTGCTCCAACATTTTCTGTAGCTGTCCACTGGGTGTGCAGGCTCTGGCACTTGCCGGGTGGTACAGGCCAATATCAGCACCCACCTCTGTTCTTCACAGGGCCACCCTGCCTGAGCTATAAAGCAATCTGAGATAGCTGCTACTTGTGCTGGGCTTAGAGATTCCCAGGTGAAGCCAAGCTGTGAATCTAAGTTGACTGCTGCTAGTGCTGGGCTTGGAGCCACAGAGCAAGAGGTAGGAGGGCTGGGGGCTTACTGGGGCCAGCTGTTGCTTGTTTGATAGGATTTAGGAAGTTGTAAAGCATGACCCAAGACCAGCCATTCATATGGAACAGTCACAGCAGTTTGAGTGGGCACATAGTTGGATGGGTCAGAATCTCAGGGGATCTCGAAGGCAAGGCAAACAGTGTTAGCCAGGTTGATGGAGTCTTGATATGGCACCTGCCTGCCAGCTCTGTGGCTCTGTTGGGGGAGGGCTCAGAAAAGGGACAATGGCCTCTGCTCACTTTTTTGTCTGGGAGAAAGCTGTCCTCCAGCTCCTGCCTTGATGCCAGACAGTTCAGTTCTTCCCTATATGCCACTGGTACCTTTCAAGCTGCTACCTTGGTGCTGGAGCTCAGAAGGGGTAAGTCTGAGTAAGTTTGTATGTGGGTTCTTTAAGGGGACTGATTGGATCTCCAGATGTTTCTTCCACTGACTAAATCCCCACTGGTTTTTGCAGCCAGAAGTTGTGGGGACTTAAGTTCCTGGCACTGGAATCCTGGGCTGTGGGGCCTTGTGGGGCACCTGGTGTGTGGCTGGTACTTCTTGCTCCTGAGATATCCCTCCCAAATTTTTATCCACCATATGTGGTAGTGGGACCAGCCAATTGTGTCTCTTCCCCTCCTACGAGTCTTGATGGATGTGGTTTCTTTAATTCTGTGATTTTCAGACTTCCATTCTACTTGATTTCTGATGGTTCTGAGTGATGGTTGTTTTACATTTTAGTTTTAATTTTGATGTGGTTATGCAAGGAGGTGAGCTGTGTTTATACCTATGGCACCATCTTGACTGAAAGTCTACAAGTCTATTTCTTAACTAAAGATGTATAGAATGAGGTCACTTGGTCAAAAATTATATAACTTATTATATTTTGAGATATATATTATAGGGGGAGAGAAAAGCAGGTGGTGGTGGGGGGCGGTGTGGGGAGATTGTAGACAGTGAATAAGAAAAGCAGAGGACCAGATGGGAAGCTATTTCAAAATTCAGATGAGAACAGTGTCTTGGATTAGAATGGTAGCAGGGGCTATAGGGAGAAAAGGAAGAATATGGATGTATTTGTATTTTAGAACTCACAGGATTTCCTAATAGACTAGATTGGAGGTGATAAGAGAAAATCTCCACAGTGTGGAGGGAGAGATCTTTCTAAAATGTAAATATAAAATGTAAATGGCTTAATACCCTGCAAGAGCTCCTCCTCATTCACCACAGTTAAATGTCAAATAAAATAAAATCTTAACAAAAACATACTAGACTCTCCATAATCTAGTCCATGGTTAGTCTCATCTCTCACCCTGTTGCATTTTATACACCAGACATAATCGCCCACTGACTTCTCACCTTCTCTCCACACACCCTCTATAATTCAGCTCATGCATTTATTTATTTTTTTTGGAAGTCTTTCTAATTTTTGGTATATTAGTTTCCTGAACCTGCTGGATAAACTGCCGCAAACTTGGTGGCATGTAACAGCAGAGTTTATTCTGTTCTTGTTCTGGAGGCCAGAGCCTGAATCAAAGTATTGGCAAGGCTGCATTCCCATGGAGGTTCTGGGGGAAAATCTGTTCTTGACTTTTCCAGCTCTGGTGGCTTCTGGTATTCCTTGGTTTGGGGCCGCATTGCTCCATTCTCTGCCTCTGTTGTTACGTTGCCTTCTCTTCTGTGTGTCTGTGTCAACTCTCCCTCTGCCTCTTTCTTATAAGGAATCTTGTGATCAGATTTAAGGTCCACCAGGATAATCCCCCTGTGTCAAGGTACTTAATTTCATCCCATCTGCAAAGGTGCTTTTTCTTTTTTTTTTTTTAAGATTATTTTTAGAAGGAGGGGAAGGGAGGGAGAAAGAGGGAAAAAAACATCAGTGTGTGATTGCCTCTCACGCACCCCCTACTGTGGACCTGGCCCATAACCCAGGAAACCCTGGGAATCGCAACCCTGACTGGGAATCATACTGGCAACCCTTTGGTTCACAGGCTGGCACTTAATCCACTGAGCCACACCAGCCAGGGCAGATGCTTTTTCTTTATAAGGAAACACAGGTTCCAGGAATTAGGACCTAATATCTTCAAGTGGCCATTAGACAGCTTACTACACTCATTAGAGGCCCTTAGAAATGTGTATTCTACCACACATTCATTTCCATGTGTAGTACTTGCACACTCACCCATAAAGACCGATTTCTGAGCATGTGTTCACACACAGGTCTTCCCTCTAACCTGAGCTTCTCAAGGCCAGGGATTGTATCTTATTAGTATTCACTACTTTCCTCACCCCTAGCACAGTCTGCAGCTCACAGCGGGTGGTCAGGGCACACTCATTGGTAAATACATGAAGATTCACAAAGCAGAGTCTGTAATCTATGAGCTACTGAGATTTAATCTCATGAAGATTAAAATAGGATTGGGTTTCTCAGACAACTGCTTAGTGGCTTTTCTGTTTCCTTCCTGTTTTTCTGTTCCCCCCACTCCCCATTTCCTGTTCTATTAGACTATCTCCATTATACAAACCTGCTCAGTCTGGTCTGGGCCCAGTCATAGCCCTTGATAAACGTTACTGTAGCTGAGAAGAAGAAGAAAATATGTTTTCCTTTAACTTGTATATGAAATCTAGAATTTAGTACCTTTTTAAAAAAATTTCTCACTTGAGAATTTGTTTTTCCTGACTTTAGAGAGAGAGGAAGGTAGAGAAAGAGAGAGAAAAAAATCAATGTGAGAGAGAAGCATCAATCAATTGCCTCTTGTACGAGCCTCAACCGGGAATTGAACCTGGGACATTTTGGTGTACAGGACAACTCTCCAGCAAACTGAGCCACCTGGCCAAGGCTAGAATTTAGTATCTTTGAGGTTATCTGTGGTGCTAAGAAGGTTGATCATGCTGCCTATTTGGAGCTCAGATTTCTCTGGATAAGTGAGGGTACTAGGGCATCCTGACAATGGTTCTTCCACTGGTATGTGGTAGTCGTGGTACTGGGTCTGGAGGTGGGTGGGATTCCCAGTAGGTTACTTGGAATTTATTGTGACTTTGGCCTATGAAGAGTTTTGTGCCATCCCCTGTTGACTTGGGGTAGAATTCAGCTGGGCATTGGATGGCTTGCATGGTGTAGGATGCAATGAGGTTGAAAAAACTTCTCAATATTCTACTTGCCAAGTGGTTCCTGCTTTTATTTGCATTTTCCTATGACTTAGTCATGCATGACTTTGAGGAGAACAGGGCGCTGTGGCTGAAAAGCAGATTGGTGTGTGCGTTCACAGCAGCTTTTATCAGTCCACAGTGAGAAGACACAGTGTTTGATTTTTCACCTTGAAAGTTAGTTTCCCATCATTTTCTCTTTATGCTCCTTTGATTTTTGAGGGAGATATTTGCAGACAACATTGCTCCACTTTGCTATATTGAATAAATCAACTTTATTATTAACCTGTCTTGATAGAGACCAGACACTCTCAAACATTACGCTGGTTAAAATCATGCATGTTTTAAGACCCTCGTAGGGCAAACTGTGGCCCATTTTAACATTCTTGAGCAAAATCTGGATAAAGGGAATGATAATTTTCCCCAGCTGTTATGGAAATGCAATGATTTGTATTGATGGTCTGCCTGAATACAGAATCCTGAATGAGCTCTGTGGTTTTACTTAGATCCTTCCTTGCACACTGGCAGCCTGCCCTGAATGAGGTGGCCTTAAGCCTAGGTAACACGATCTCATTTTTATCCATTAGAAAAATCCTAAATGTGTTGACGATGAGGGATTAGAAGGAGAAAATTGGAGTTGAAGAGGGGAGAGAAAATGGAAGGCGCTCTAAGGAAGACCTCTTCCAGCTGGGTACATCTGGGTCCCTTTAAATTGCTGTCACTTCTCTTGACATTTTGGCAGCATTCTCATTAAAACAGGCATTGTTATGGACTCTGCTCTGATGTGAGCTGGGTGATTTAAAGGGCCAGGAGGTGCTCTGTCAGAGAAGGGAGCAGGGCAGCAAGGATCTGGGTAATGAAGAAATTGTCTACATCCAAGGGCGCTGAAACTGGTTTTGCTAGAAATGGGGGCCTGCTATTTGCAGGATATTCACTGGGGCCCTGTGCTGTTGCTGCCAAGTAGTGACTAGTGTTGCCTTCCGGTGCCTTTGGCCCTCCTTCACACACCTAGGCAGGAGGCTGGGACTCTCAGACCCATGAGTCCTGCAGAATCTTACCTAGTTCTCCTCCGGCACCAGCCAGTCCCTCTTTAAGGGAACTCTGGGATGAGTTAAAACAAATGTAACTTTAACCATTATTTTGTAAATATTGTTACTGAAGTATAACATGCATACAGAAAAGTGCCCAAGTTTTAAGTGTACACCTTGAATTTTTACAAGGTAAAGTCGCAGCCCATATCACAGCTAGCAGCACCTTGTGCCACATCTGGATCCCCTGGCTGTCAAAGGCAACTGCTTTCCTGATTTCTATAACCACAGTTTAGTGTCACCTGGGTTCAATGGCTTCGTAAGGTATATACTTTTTTTTGGATTTGGTTTTGTTTGCTCAACATTATGTCTGTTAGACCTATCAATGTATGTTGCTAGTAGCAGGATTTGTTCTTTTCCATTGCGGTATGGTGTCCCATTTTGGGAAAAGCTCTCAGTTTGCCCACTCTATTGTTGATGAAAAATATTTGGGTTGATTTGGGCTATTATGAATATACATCTGTGAACATTCTTAAGCAAGTCTTTTCATCTACATATGTGCATTTCTTTTGGGTGTGGACCTAGGAGTGGAATTGCTGGATCAGAGGGAGGGTGTGTGTTTCACTGAGTAGATAGGGACAAGTCCCAAAGTGGTTCTACCAACTTACATCCCTGCCAGTAGTGTAAGTTCCGGTAAACCCAGCCCTCACCAAGATGTGGTGTTACCAGCTTTTTAATATTTGTTTGTTTTTATATTAACTATTCTGATGGGTAGATAATGATATCTCATATGGCTTTAATTTGCATTTCCAGGTGACTAGCGCTATTGAGCATCTTTTCATGGACTTATTGGCCATTTGGGTATTATATTCTCTGAGGGGCTTACTCAACTGAGAACAGATATCTGTGGATGCTCTGTTTATTCACATCACATATACATACTATAGATAGATACACATAATTTTTATTTTTTGTGTTCAATGTAATTTTTATTGTATTTTTCCGTTACCATTTATCCCCTTTACACCCTCTTCCATCTCCAGCCACCCCCACCCCCACAATCACCACACTGTTGTCCGTGTCCATGAGTTCTATTTTTTTTTCTGAATCCCTCCCCCACAGTCCCCTTCAGAGCTGTCAGCCTGCTCTCTATCTATGAGTCTGTCTCTGTTTTGCTTGTTAGTTTAATTTGTTTATTAGGTTCCACATACGAGTGAAATCATAGGGTGTTTGTCTTTCTCTGATGGGCTTATTTCACTTAGCATAATGTTCTCTAGGTCCATCCATGCTGTTGCAAAGGGTAACATTTTCTTCTTTTTTTATGGTGAGTAGTATCCCATTGGATATACATAATTTTTAAAGCATAATTGGGTAAATGCAGTATGTGCTCATGATTGATTGAAAACTGGCCTCGATCCTACACTTCTCTCTGTAGCTAGAACCTTTACAGTATCAGTTTTCAACTCCTGCCCAGGCAGAGTCACTTTCCCTGCAATCCATGCTGGCCACGTGACTTGTTTTGGCTCATAGAAAACAGCGGAAGTGATGGTGTGTGAGTCTGAGCCCAGGCCTCAAGAAGCGGTGTGTTCCCACTCTCTCTCCGACCCCTGTCTCTGCCATAATAATAAGCCCAGGTTGGTCTGATGAAGAATGAGGAGAGCTGAGGACCTCAGCTGGTAGCCAACTTACAAGGTAGTCCCTTCCTTAAGAAGGTAGTCCTTATGAAGGAAAAAATAACCAATTCAAATTTGGTAGATAAGCATAGTATTATATTTTTGTGTTCCTTGGATTACTGGTAAATTGAACATTAAAAATATATTTAAGGGTTATTGCTTGTTCATATTCTTTGCATATTTTGCTCTTGAGGTGTTCATCTATTTGAAGAGCTTTTTATATAGAAAGGATGTTAACTCTTTTTGCTGTGTGCAGAAAAATTGTTTCCACTGTATCGTTTCCCTTTAAAGTTTATTAATGGTATTTCTATATGATAAATTTTTAACTTTTTATGTAGTTAAATGTATTAATATTTTTCTTTATTAAGTCATTTCCTTTTGTGCAGTATTAAGAAAAATAGTGCCTTCTCTAAGGTTAGACAGTTATTTATCTATTACCTATGAGGGAACACAAATATGCAATAAATCTCCAATTAAGGAACATGGGACTTGGTAGGCTGTAAAAGAAGGTATTTGGGCAGGGAGTCAGTATCAGTTTGGATGCTGTTAAATGCCAGTGACAGACACTCTGCCTTAAATTCGTTAAAAATAGATACATTTTATTTCACATAACAAGAGACTCCAAAGTATGACTTTCAAAACCTGGGTAGGTCAGAAGGTTAATGGGTGCCCCCCCAGCCACAGACTCATCTTGGCACAATGCCATTTTGGGGGGTGCTTGCTTTATCTTCATGTGGTTCTTTTCATGGTCACAATATGGCTGCCAGTAGCCAATGGGCAACATACATCCTTGTTGTTTCCAAAGGACATGGAAGAGTGTCTCCCAAGTACTGAATACATGCTTCTCCCTTCAGTGTAACTGGATCATGTAAGGCTATGTGCTCACCCCTAGGTCAATAACAGTGGCTGAGAGAATGCCAGTCAAGGACTCTCTTATCTCAATCAGAACCTTCCTTTGGGAGTTGGAAACTGGAGCACTGAATATATAACATAGTTGAGGTTTGGACAGAAAGGAGTGTGAAGGGGGAGAGAGTGTTGGATGGGTCATCCACAGTGGTGGCTCCAGGCCTTTCTCGGCATACCTCAAATTAGATGCCATTTCTTAGTTTGTAGCCTTAAATGCTTTGTAGTTATTTCCCACATAGTCTCAAAATATATGGGCTTTGGATTCAGCTCAGCCTTGATTTGGACTTGGGTTCTTTTTATCATGTGACATTTGCTGCAGGTTATTCAACTTCTTTAAGTCTCAGTTTCCCCATCTGTAAAATGGGAATAATATCTATCTTGTTTGATAGATAGATCCTCAATAAATGGTATTGATCATCATGACCACCCATCAATCAGCTCACAATTCCAATATCTTTAGCTCCCTTTTGTCCCAAGATATCTGAGTCCGTTTGTGATTATTTTGTGCTATATATCACTCACTTTGAGGCCAAATTTAAACACCAACCTGGTTTTTCTTTTCAATAACACTCCTGTTTGCCCCTCCACTGTCCTTCTATTTCTCTTGCATGCTTATGAGTTTGGGTGTTTTCGGCACTTCACCCGTGAAAGCACTGATTCTCCTCCCTCCCCAAGTGAATTATGTCTGACAAAGTTCTGAGGACAAGCATTCACAAAAAGATGATTCTATGTATGGTCGAGTTGCCAACTTGCCTTTGATTTAATGGTAAAAACCAACTGCTTTCCCCATTCAAAATGAATGTAAAAACTTCTTTAATTGATATTACCTCATGCTTATCAAGTGAGGCTGAGCTCCTTTCGGGCATCACCTGTGTGTGTGTGCTCGTGTGTGCGTGTGTTTCCCTGGTATGACACAAGGTGATCTGTCATTCTGGCAGTGAGGAACGAGTCTCACAGACAGGAGGATGGAGAAGCAGAAAGTCTCCTTGTGCTGCAGTCTGGGCTGGTGACCTAGGGCCCCACACCCATCAAAGCAGTCAGCACATGGCTTGGGTCATGACCAAATGAAGTGTTTCTGTAGCTGGCAGCCACCGGGAGCTAGTCTGGAGCTGAGGCATCATTTTGCTTTCCCTCCCAGTGATGGGAGTGACTGCCTCCCCATTTATCAAAATAATTTATGAGCCATCTGGACTTCCTTTCTGTACCCTCCAAAGATGTCATAACTTATGTATATGTAACAATTGCTATGCGTGGATTACGTGTACACAAAGGCACTGCGGCCCCTCCAGTATCTTCAGAAGCACTTAAATATTTCTCCCATCACTGTGTTTACTTTTTTCTCAAAGTAGGAGCAGCATTAGGCCATAAGATTGGGAGGTAGTGTAGACTAATGATTAAGCATACAGGCTCACATCAGCCTACCCAGGTTACTTGCTGTATGACCTTGCACAAATTAATTAACCACTCCAGGCTCCAGTTTTCCCATCTGCACGCGCGCACGCACACACACACAGAACAATAACCACTGGTTATATCATAGAAAGCTATTTGGTCTTTGTCCCATGTTCCTGGCACAGAGTTCCTAAAACCCTTATAATTGTCTGAGTGATAAGGGTAGTGGAGTGTCTTTTATTCTGAGGTGACTCTTTATGGGCCCTTACATAGCTTCAGGATGGGGGCTGGTCACTAGGAAGAACAAGGCTTCCTTAGAGGGCTGCAGATTTCACCCTCACCCCCAATCCTTGGGAAGGGCAGAGGGACAGGAGCTTGTGTCCAATCCCCAATGGGCAATGATTTAAATAATTTAATCATGTCTATGTAATTAAACCTCCATAAAATTTCAAGACAGCGAGGTTTGGGGAACTTTGGAGTTGTGAACGTAACTATGTGCCAGGAAGGTGGCAGATCCCTGTCCCATGAGGCAGAAGCTCTGTGCTAGGGACCCTTCTGGAACTCTCCCTGTGCACCCCTTGGTCTGGGTGTTCTGGGTACCCTTTATGGTACACTGGAGATACACATAAAGTGTCTTCCTGAGTTCTTCGAGGGGATGGTTGTGGGGACTCCTGGCTCTGACAAGTCAGACAGAGGTGTGTTTGCCCTGGGCATCCAGTATTTGTAACTGGCATCTGCAGTGAGGGGTGTCTTGTGGGACTGGGCCCTTGAACTTGTTGGGTTTGATGCTAACTCCAGGTAGTTAGTGTCAGAATTGATTTGAATTGTGGGACACACAGTGGATCTTGCAGGACTGGAGAACTGGCTGTTGCTATGGACAAAGCCCACACATTTGGTGTCAGAAGTGTTGTGAGAAAAACAGCCCTACCGCCCAGAGGGTTGTTGTGAAAATAAATGAGATAATCTTAAAAAGTGTCCAGCGTGATGCCTGGCCTGAAGTCAACCCTCCACAAGTGGTAGTGTTGATAAGGGATAGGATTTATATTTTTAAACTACAGTCAGAACAATTTATGGAAGAATTATACCTGCTTCTTCACTTGGAAGTTATTATTCTAGTTCATGTTCCCCTGTTTTAAAGTTTTGCTCAAGTATTTAGTACACCAGTCAGTCTTGACTCTGTTTTGGAGACCGGTCAACACCTCTGGCTTCTCTGTGGGATGGCACTGATGTTTCCCGATGAGTTATGGAGAAACACATCTTTGTAGAGTAACAGAGAAAAACAGCTTGTCCGATCAGCTAAAAACCTTCTTTGTTTGTGATATCCAATTTCCTCTCCTGCTTCCTCCTCTGGGGAAAGAGCTCAAATTTGGTGGGGTCATGCCCTGCAGGGTTGAGTGGGACCCTGTATGCTGGGCCATCTGGCAGCAAGATGGGCTCGAGGCAGGTCTGGGTGGGAGTGGGAGGGTGGACAGAGATGGCAGTTACTATCCCGTGAGTCTCAGTGGACTCAGGAACTAAGTGCGCATGTGAGGATGATCGCCGACCTAGTCAGATGGTGTTGAAGATCCAGACGTAGGCAGGTTGACCACCATAAGGCAATGCACCTGAATCTGGCGTGTGGCCTGCATAGCCGATCTCATCATGTGGGCTCTGGGTTGAAATTAAGTGGTAAATTCATGCTTGTTTCATCTCTGAAATGCCCAGAGGGCCTTCCATTTGGCTGGGTTGTATTGAGCCATACATAGCTTTGCAGGCTGCACATTCCTGGGAGCACCTGACAGAGGTGGAGGACCTGTGGGGTGGTTCTCCAGCCTGGTGCTGGTGTAGGCTCCATCCAGAATGGGGTCCAGCCCTCTGCCTGTCTGTGTGGTCAGGAGGGTGTAAATTGGCAGCACCAGTGAGAAGACAGCTTGACACGGGATGTAGAAATGTGCCTAAGTTGAGAGTTTCCTGCAACCTGCCATTTGGAGGCTGTGGCTGAGGTCTCTCCTACCATGGGTGGGATTTCTCCTTTCTCTTAGCCCCCGTTCCCAAGACTATTGAAACGGCACTGTCCTGCCTCAGCAGCCGGGACATGGATGGGGTGCTCGTGGATGGCTTTGCGCTCAGGGGAAACACCTCAAGTGCTGGGGCTAAAAGCTTTGGTTGTGTGGCGTAAGGTTGTCCAGGTGCCAGGTGCATGTGTACACAGGGCTCTTCTTAGCACGTGGCTTCTGCTTCAGTATGTTTGGTGCAGAGGTGTCAAACTCATTTTCACCAGGGGCCACATCAGCCTCAGGTTGCCTTCAAAGGGCCAAATGTAATTTTAGGACTGGATAAATGTAACTACTATTAACAGTTAAATGAGAGTTCAGCGTTGCCCCCAGGCAGAAACAGGGTGCCGGGACAGATAAAACAAGGTGGAGGGCCGGATTGTGTTTGCCACCTGCGGTTTGGTGGAAAGCCCAAGGCTCTGTATTTGTAACAAGTTCCAGGTGATGCTAATGCTACTGGTTCTGGGACCACAGGCTGAGAGGGGTGAGGGTCTAGAACAGAGGGTCTCAAAGTGTGGGACACCCATCAGCAGCAGCAGCATGTTGCAGTCCAACTGCGAGTGAGAATAATTAACTACCAGAAACGTCCAGGTACAAGATGTTACTTTATTGGCCAAAGATTACCTGCGCAGGGGCGAACTCTCAACCTGCGTCCCGGGGATACAGTACTCCCAAGGAGCTACAAGAGAGAGCCACGCCTAGCGCTCACAGCTAGATTCTTTTATAGAGGCGAGCAAGCAATCACACCGAAGCTAATGTGGCAGTTAGCTATTGGCTGAGAGAGTCCGCGCGCGAGGGAATGTTGCTATCTTGGGGCAGTGGAAAATTTCCTTCAACCCTTCTGCCCTAACGCCCACCCCGGTGGTTATCTGCAAAACCATTGCTATGCAAAACAACTCAATGGCCCTGCTCCATTTGACCCTTCCCCCAACTCATACCTGTGGGGGAGGGGGTGAGGACATCTTATATGTCCCTCTAATATTTCCTGGACACTGTGAGTTCTGGGCCCCATTCCAACTCCCTTTTTGGGGCCCCCCTCTTGGCTGCACCCTGTTACACAGCACCCCTGGGAACTTTTTCAAAATGCAAATTCTTGGGCTTACTCTCTCCCCATCCCCCGCCATGTATTGAAACAGGAACTCCAGGGGTGGGCTCTGCGATTTGTGCTGTAACAAGTTCTCCAGGTGATTCTGACCTCTGAGAACCTCAGGCTTAGGGGACAGGCCCACTTTTTACTTCTGATGTCCCCAATGTATGTTTTCTCAGAAATAACAGAAGGGAAACTTTTAGAATTTTAAAGTGTCTGCGTAACAGCCAAGTTTGAATGGAAGTTTCCCTGAGCAGATAGATCACACATAACGACTCCCGACATTAGCTGCCCACACCTGGCTGTTTCCATTTGGCTATCAGCTGTGGAGAAAGAGGCAAAAAGAAAAAAACATTTTTATTACAAAAGAAGTCCATGTTCACTTTTAAAACTCACATGGTACTCAATGTTATAACCAAAACAGTGAAGGGCCCCCTGTTCCGACTCCCTCCCATTTCCAGCGGGCAGTGGCCACCGCTCACAATCTGACAGGCTGCATGAGACTTTTTTTTTAACAACTAAAGGTTTATACACAATTACACTACAGAGAGTCCATTTTTAACTATAAAAATGATAGTGCCCTGCATGTTGTTCTTCAGTTTGTTCATCACATCTCACCATCTTCCACAGGGACGCAGGAGTTTCTGAAAACCTCAGGGCCATAGGGGAGCCAGCTCTGTGATCGCCCCCTGTTGGTGGGGAGGTTCCCTGCCAGGCTCTGCCCCACAGTAAACTCCCAATGGGGAGCTGTTCACAAGGGCTCCCCTGCTTAGGCTGGGCCACGCTCTGACTACCGTACCGTTTCCCTCTGATGTTGCCCCGGAGAGGGAAGGTGAGAATACAGGCGTCTCATCACCTGATTCTACACCCTACTTGTTGGGAAGGACAAACCTGTCTCTTCTTCCTGCTGCTTAATTGGAATCAGTCCTGGGTCATATCTTGAGTGCATCCTACACCATGAAAGAAACCTGGTGATCTGAATGGGCCCCTAAGAAAGGAGAACTATCAGTCCTAGCTGGCAGCAATAACTCTGGATGGCTTGAACGTAAACAGGTGGAAGACATTTTGTGGGGTAGGCTAGAGGAGGAGGCTCTAGGCTGACCTTCCAGAAGGGACTCCCAGAACAACTGTGCAGAATTAGCTCACCAAGGGGGCTGCTGGCTCTGCTGGGCAATCAGGAAACTTCTGCCTCAAGTGCAGGACCACCTGACCTCAGCTGCATCCAAGCCAGCAGCAACACGTGTGCCCTGTGTTCTGCCGGCAGAAGAGCCGCCTCACTGAGGATCTGCTTGGTGGAAGCCAGGTAACGGGGAGCCTGAGATCTAAGGGTGTAGGGAAGATGCCGTCTTGCTTTCCAGCCTCTAGCATTGGCAGCAGGGCTCCATGGGGTGGAGGTGGCGTGAGGGGAGTGGGGGCAGGATAGAGGAATGGAAATGCTTGGCACAATCTGTGCCATCTACCACATTACAACTGAGGACCAGACAGAATGAAGATAAAACTATGTTGGCTTAATATTCCCCCAATACTCTTATTATCATAATTCCACAGACATCATGTCCTTCAGATTTAAATTCTTCTAGAACTTTTGTTTTTAAAAGTCTGTGTTACTTCTTGGGTTCAGAAATTTATTAGGCATTATATAAAGTGATGTGTCCTTTCATTTGTACTCCACAAAATGCTCAGTACTGGCATCTCCAGGCCAGAATGAGGTGCTAAGGGGGCCTCAGAATTAAAAAGAGAGATGCCCAGACCTTAGCGGATGTATAGTCTAGTGGGAACTCATAGGAGCTGCCTGATAATAACAATGACTATTGAGCAACTCTGATGTACAATTTAGCGGCTGCTGTACACACATCCTCTCATTTTCACCTCACAACAGCCTGCCAGATAAGGGCTACTTACCCTTTTGACAGATGAGCAACCTGAATTTCAAAGGGGTTGGGTAATTTGCCCATGTTACAGCTCGCACATGGTGAGGCAGGAATCTGAACCCAGAATTGGTTCCGATCAAAGTTAATGCTTGTTCATTTTATCTCACTGCTTCCTGTAATTGCCTAAGATTTGGGACATCAGCACACATTCAGCCTAATTGCATTTTTATAAATTTAAACCAGGAATTAGCAAATTATGGCTCATGGGTCAACT
This sequence comes from Anoura caudifer, assembly GCA_004027475.1. NCBI lineage: Eukaryota > Metazoa > Chordata > Mammalia > Chiroptera > Phyllostomidae > Anoura > Anoura caudifer. The sequence goes on from PVKU01000076.1 coordinate 763,318, forward strand.
CTAGTCTGTCGTCTGTTTTGTTTTGTTTTTGTTTTTTGTAAATGCAATTTATTGGGGCATAGCCACGTCTATGTGTGTCTATACACTATCTAAGCCTAAGGGGGTTTTTGTGCCACTGTGGCAGACCCGAGTAGTTGACTAAGAGACCAAATAGCCTAAAAAGCAGGAAATATTTACAATCTGGTCTTTTATAAAGTTTGTCCTCATTTAAACAATTTCAGCAGATTCCTTTTTATTTTTCAAATAAGGTCACAACAAACCAGTCACTTGAGGATTTACTATTTCTGACTATGCCTATTTGTGAGCTACCCCAAGCACACATGATTACATGAAGCGGAAAGTCTGCAGCAAAGAGCACGTGGCCTGAGGTAAATGTGTGCTCGAGTCCTGGTTCTGCCACGGCCTAGGTCTATGGAGTTTGAGAAGTTGCTTAATCTGCCTAAATCTGTGTGTTCTTAATTCTTCAGTCATTAATCCAAAAGTATTTATTTATTGAGCACCTACGATGTGCCAGTCATTATTCTATATGTTGGGGACAAAGACACAAAAATCCCTTGTGAAGTTGGCATTCCACCAGGTGGAGGCAGATACTAAAAAAAAGAGTAAAAAAATTATGAAGATGACCATAAACAAAGAAAAATAAAACAAGAAAAGGGGATGGGAAATTTCAGGGCAGGGAGAGAAGGGGTGGACAGGCTGCAATTTGAAGTTGGGTGGTCTGGGAAGCCCTCAATGAGAAGGTTTGATATTTGAGTAAAGATCAGAAGGAGAAGGAGAGATAGGTAGTGAAAATCTCCAAGACAGAACAGGTGAGAGAAAGAGGAAGGCCCCGAGGCAGAGGTGTGTCCCCTGGAATAGAAGGGGGGGGCTGGAGCAGAAGGAACAAAGGGGCACAGCACAGCAGCAGGAGAGTTGGCCCGCAAGGTGCTGGGGACCCTTCCATCTCAGGTCTTAGGAATTACTGTAAAGACTTTGGCTTTCACTCTTAATGTGATAGAAAGCCAACGCAAGGCTTTTGAGGAGAGAAGGACTTACACTGACTTGTGTTTTAAATGGTCCACTCAGGGTACTCAGTGAAGAAGAGACTGGAGTGGGGAGAGTGCCCAGGGCAGAGGCAGCGTGACCAGGCAGGAGGCCACCGCAGTGGTCCCAGTGGGAGGTAACTGTAGTTCAGGTTGGGTGGTGGCGGTGAGTTGGTGAGAGGTGGTTTGATTCTGGAAATATTTTTAAGGTAAATCCAACAGGATTTCCTGACAGACTGGATGTGCTGGCATGAGAAAAATTAAGATTTTCTTACCTAGAGGTTTACACACCTAGAAGGGTGGGGTTGCCCCTAACTGAGATGGAGAGAGCCGTTGGCGCCGGTTTGCGGGAAAGATCAGGTGTTTGGTTTTGAATGTGCTGAGTCTGAGGTGGCCATTGGACGTGTGGGGACATGCACTGGGCAGCTGGATAGATGAAGAAGAGCTTGGGGTTGGTGTTATGGAGAGGATGCTGTGTGAGTGTGGTCGCTGGAGTGAGTGGCTGAGGCAGCATGGAGGATGAGATTGTAAGGACTTGAAAAAACAGAGTAGTGGCAAGATCATCCAGGTGGTTGTCAAAATCACCAAGAATTTTAATAAGAATACTGTTGGAGAAAGCAGTAGTGAGCCAAGAGCAAAAATCTTAGGGGAACGAGGGGAGTAACATGGGGCGGGGGGCTCAGCAGATGACTGACTGCCCCACGGTGGGGGACTGGGTGGGAGCAGTGCAGTGACAGAAGGTACAAAGCCCCGAGGTGGAAGGTTAGGAAGCAGAAAGGCCTGGAAATGGCAGTACAGAGCAGGGGACAGCAGCTGCATCTGCAGTCCCGTGGTTTGAGGGGTATGAAGGAAAAGCTGACCACCACTTGAGAGGGTTGCAGGAGAAGCGGTCTCCTCAGGTTTTAGTTAGAGCAGGGGCTGAAGGGTATGGTTGCAGAGGAGGCTGAGGCAAGCAGAGATTTTGCTGAGGACTGGTTGGGTTGTGCAGTCTGGCAGGTGCAGTAGAGGATTTCAGAAGCTGTGGGTGGGTGATGGGAGGAGACAGGGGTCAGCAAAGGGAACATACAGATGCTTTGGAGCCCTGGGATTTTTGTGGAGGCTGATGTGGCAGGGATAAAGAACCCAGTGGTCACCAGGTAGAGGGTGGTAGCCAGGGGGTGAGTAATGGGGGAGGAAGGGCTGCCGTGGGGTCTTGCCGAAGCATGCTGGGGTCATGGTCCTACTAAGGATGATGCCAAAGCTGGAGGGAGTATGGTCTTCTTTGGGGTATAGAACTCCCTCTTAGTTCCTGGAGAAGATGGGGCTCCCTCTTTTCTCCTGCATTCGTACAAATAAAGGCCACAGCAAAGAACGGAAAGAACTCAATCTACCCTAGAAAAAAGGGAGCTGGCTGAGATGTCTTCCATGGGCTCTGAGGGCAGCCTGGATGTCAGCAGTTGGTGGGAGTTCATGGCTCCTCTTCAGTCTTAGCAACTTGAATCGCAAAGACTTGGCAGCCAACTTACAGTCTTTCTTGCTGTCTGTTCAAATTTGGGGTTTTGAATGGCTGAACTGAGAATCAGGTGGTACACCTGTGTTTCCTGAGGAGCTGCCTCTCTGTATTGTGGGCAAAGATGGGAAAGTTCAGAGATGAGAAAGTGGTAGTGAATGGGACAGGCACTTGAAGTGTCTAATTCATTGAACTTAAGCTCCTCATCTATAAAATGAAGAGTAATAATAATATTTGCCTCATTCAGTTAAAGTGTAGATTCAATGAGATCGTATGTGGACACACATTTAGCATAGTGCCTGGTATCCAGTTGGCATTTCATGCATATTAGCCACTGCTTTTAGAATGATGACATCTAGTAATTTGTCATCCAACCAAGGGACCGATTAGGATTGTTCCTGCTGTGTGTGAACCATTCAGCTGGTGAGGAAGCTGCAGGGAAGGCATATGTGTGCCGGGCTGGATGGGAGCTCTCAGGTCTGGTCAGGTCCCTGCCAGGACTCCCAGCAATGGGCATTGACATTTCAGCATGGCTTTGTTGTTCTTTACTTGGGTTTGAAGGGGCATTGCATTTCTATTTGTACCTTATTGCTTTTTATTGCAGAATGCTATGCTATAAAGACTTGCTTTAAGTGGGGACCCTGATGATCTGGGGACTCATGCTCTGCTAATGCCAAAGGTCTTGGTTGGTCTCCTTTTGGTGCTGTCTGCTGCGGCAGCCCCTTCATCTCCTTGACCTTCTCTGCTGACCTCTCTGAGCTTGCTTTTGTCGGGTTTCTCACTCAGTTTCTATTAGGACAGATCTTGAATGTGAGCAGCCATGCATTCACCTCTTGGATGAGAATTTTAGTTAGTTCTTTTATTTAGAATGTCTTGGCTGATGTATCTGTCTGAGCACTCGTGGATAAATGCACGCATGATGCAAAGCTGTGCCCTCTATTGTGCACTTTAAAGAGATCATAAATGTGCTATTGATAAGAAAATGTGGTATGTGCTGGAATAATTTGGGTTCCTACTGAGAAATCCTGAGGGCGCTAAGTGAAGTAGCCTGTCATGTATTATTGAAGAGGAGACTATTACAATTCAGATCACAATGATTTGCAGCTACTGCAAGCTTGCCGAGGCCACTTCCGTGGTCTCCTCTGCACTGTCCAGGTAGCAAAGAATGCTAAATGGTGGCTATCAGATGCTGATTTTTCTGATCTCTTGCTTTATTGCTGTGGAAATTGCTGTAAAACATGGGCACAATTGTGGGGAAATAAACTGCTATGGAATTGAGGAGCAACATCCCCAAGGCGCTTTTGACATGCATTATAAATAACACACAGTTATTACTCAGGAAATAGATGACTATAGAAATTCTTTGGGTATGTTACTGATGGTATTATTCGATTAGTTTCTTCCCATTTTTCCTATCAGATGTTGAAAAAAGTAGATAAGTGACTGAAGACAGGTATTTTAAAATAGTTTAAAAAATATTGGAATTTTTATGCCTACCCTCCAGTGACAGACCAAGTTTCTGAAGCCAAGTGCCATTTCCTCATTATCGTGAATAACAAATGATGCACCTACCATTAAAGCTCTTATCAGGGCTGGTGCTTAATCGCGACTGCTTTTGAAAGGGGCATGGAATACACTGGATGGTCCTTTTCAGAATATCATGGTGTTTGTCACTTTGCTCATGCTTGTTTTAAAGGATCTTGTGGCAAAATACATCCCATATTACTTTAAGTGGATTCTAAAGATACATTGTGAAATATTGCATGGTTACTATGAAAGGAAGTATATTGATTCAATTTGCCTGATTCTTAGAACAGGAGAATTTAAAAAGTTATTGTAAGTTATCAACTTTAATGGCAAAGAACCATCTTTTTTATTGTGAAGAGCAATCCATTAGTGTAAACGTGAAACAAGCATTGGATTTTGTGTAGGGCAAAAGATGGCATTGTTACAGACCCTAAAAAGTAGCACCCAGAGTCTTGGTTTAACTCTAAACTGGAAAATTGAGAGCGAGTCTGCTTTCCCGCACCCCCCCCCCCCCGCCCCGGTCCCCTTGCCCTGTGTTGGATCCTGTGTCTCAGCCATGTGGGTCATGGCAATTCAGGCAGCTCCTGGCCCCAGTGGGGTGACTTACTAAGGAGCTTTTCCACAAGCCATTGGAAGAAAGGTAGACAGTGTTTATAAATGTATGTTTGGTGCAGGATTTAACCCTGGAAATGGGAGGCCCCTTCACGAGTGGGCCAGGCCAGCTTTCATACAGACTTACAAAGGCTGGTGTCGCTGTGAGGACTAAAGCTACAGTACCCCCAGGAGTTCAACCATTTGGCCCCAAACAGAGATCTCATTCTAGTGCTGAGAGACAGCATGAGCTCCAAGTCTAACTTTGAGTTTGAGCCCCAAGGAAACAGCTGCCATTTGTGTGAAACACGACATCCCTTCTTCAAAGCCAGGCTATTGTAATCCCCGTGGATTAATTAGTATCTATATGGAGAGTTTCTAGACAATTGCTTTCGTTTCCTTCAGGGGACTTTCTCCCCTTCATGCCTTTGCACAGGCTTCTCCCTCTGCCTGGAACACCCTTACCAGTCTTTCTCCTGGTTAACTTCTACTTGTCTTTCGGGGCTCAGCTTAGAGGTCACTTTCCCTAGGAGCCTCCACGACTTGGGTGCTCTTCTAGCACCCATGCTTCTGCTAGTGGGGCCTTTCCCACTCTTCATGGGCACTTTGCTGTGTAGAAATTAGGCTATAAATTATCTTTTTAGTACTTTAAAAATCATTCATATTGATTTTATTTTGGCGTGAGACAGGTATCTAACTTTATGTCCTAACATCTACAGAAGAATCCTTCCCTGAACCTTTTTCTTACCTATGCTGAGATGATCAACCACTACATGTACTTGTTCAGTTTTTACTGAGGGATTACTATGTACCACCTGCAGTGGGTGGTGCTGCGGAAGAGAAACGAATAAGAAAGATTCTGCTTCTGACCCCAAGAACCTTGCATTCTATTGGGAGAGACCTAGATACAGACAAATAATCATTAGTTAGATCATATGAATAGCCATTTTCGTAGGTCAAATTCAATCCAGTACAAAACAAACACAATATCTTAGCTTGTGTTTCTCTGAAAATGGAGCCCAAGACAAACACATGCATGTGGGTACTTTACTGGAAATGATTCCAGGGAGCAGCAGTAGGAGGGACCAGGGGAGTGGAACAGGAAGAAGAGAAAAGCACTACAGGAGGATGTTTGGGAGCTGGCCACTGCTCAGGCCACTGGTGCTTGATCTGTTGGGACTTCTGAGGAGCTGCATGACAAAAAGGGAAATTTTATCCATGAGTGGTCCCAAAGGTGTTACCTCCCCCCCTTTTTTCCAGTTGGCCCAAACAGGCATCTGTTGGGTGTCTGTGGATGTTCCAATCTTGGCATCAGAGAAGGGCTGGGCCAGGGAGTGAGGCAAGCAGTGTGGGCTGAGGAGAGGGGCAGTCAGATCACACCTACACGAAGCTGGTTGAAGTGGGCCTGGGACTAGCTGCCTTGGTGGCTGGAGTAAGAGAAGGGCCTGAGAGGATGCTAAGAGGTGTTGGGTACAAACACCGGCAGTGGCAGGTCTAAGGAGGAATGATGAATTCTGTGGGAAGAGGCAGGGGTCGTGACTAGGGAAACAGAAGGCAGGGTTGAACTGAGCCTTCAAGGACTCATGGGTCCCCTCTAGGGGAAAGGTTGCTGGGGAGTGGGTCTTCTAGGCAGAGGGAGCAGCCTAAACACAGGCAGCATGAAAGAACACAGCACATTTGGGAACTTGAACTAGACTGGTATGGTGGGAAGCGGGCTGTGGCTGGAGAGATAGATGGGAAGTACATTAGTCTGCTAGGGCTGATGCAACAATATACCATGAACTCTGTGGTTTAAATGACAGAAATTTATTGTCTCAGAGCTCTGGAGGCCAGAAGTCCAGGAGTGAGGGATTGGCACAGTTGGTTTCTTCCGAGGGCCGTGGGGAAGAACCTGTTTAAAACCTTTCTCCCAGCTTCTGGTGGTTTCCTGGCAATCTGGCATTCCTTGGCTTATAGCAGCATCACCCTAATCTCTGCCTCCACCTTCATATGGTATTCTGCATGCATTTTTTCTCTAAATTTCCCCTTTCTACAAGCATACCAACTGTAGTGAGTTAGCGCCCACCCTAAGATCTCGTTTTAACTTGATTATCTCTGTGAAGGCTGATCTTAAAAATAAGGTTACATTCTGGGTTACTAGGTGTTAAGACTTAAAATGCTTGAATCTTGGGGGACACGCAATTCAACCCATAACAGAAGGGAACCTTGGAGTCAGCAACTGAACTGAGCAGGCCCCCCTGGGTTTTGCTAAGCTATCAGTTCTCCCTATCTTCCCGCCCTTTGCCATGAGCCTCAGACACTGAGTGCTGCTTCCTATACCTGGTTCCCCCCAAAGCTCTCAATTGCATTCAGCACTGCACAGCAGTTGCATGAGGGTGTATATTGTTCAAATATACAAGTGTTTTAGAAAATGTCTTTAAACGTCTGAATGGCTTTCCAAGGCTAGATCACTCTGGTTCGAATTTTATTTCTTGGATTTGTCATAACTGCTTTGTTAGTGTTGTGTGTGTGTACGTGTTTGTTGTTGAAGAAGGCTGGTGTTAATGAACTTGGGTTTTATTAGATAGGGGCCGAGGAGAACCTGAAGAGGCAAGAATGGCATGATAAGATTAGTGTTTTTCAAGGGTCATTCTGAAAGCATGAAGAAGAAGGGATTTGAAAAAATCAGTACTGGAGGCAGGGGGCCCAGGCAGAGGCTTCATGCAATGACTCAGGTGGACAGCAATGAGAACATGAACTAAGGCCTGACTGCACAGTAGAACCCCTGGGATTCCAGGATATCCAGGTTGAAGTCTCACTTCAGACCAATTCAACCATAATCTCTGGAGGCAGGACCCAGACACTGGTTCATTTTTATTAAAGCTCCCTAGCTGGTTCCAATGTGAGGTCAAGGCAAGGCAATGGGGAATGTCAGTAGCAGATAGGGTCGAGGGTTATCAAGGAGGTAGAATCACAGGTCTTGATAATTGATTCAATAAAAAAGTGGTGGGCAGGAAAAATATTGAGGATGAGTTTGGCGTTCTTATTTAACTGGGCATTATTATAGCTACCAGGTATGCACTATACATTTAAAAAGAATTAGGATATCCTGAGGTACACTTAACCCCAAAATATAATAAACATGACTTAATCTTTCTTTGATTCAGAAGGCATTTGGGGACTGGCCAGTGTCTGTAGGACCTTGTTATGTACAAAACTAAGTTTATCGTTCAGCACTACATTAGATGTCCACGTGTAGGAGGAAGGCTTGGATGGCAAAGTATGGCCACCATCATCTTCCTATGATGCTATCTCACATTCGTGTCCTGCTCAGAAACCTTTAGGGACCAGCCAGTGTTTTCATAAAAAGTCCCCAATTCCTTGCCTGGAATTCAAGATCCAATGCTTCCACCCCTCCCCTAAATAACCTTGCTGCTCAGTCAACCTCTTTTCTCTGGGTTTAGAATATTTCATTGCAATAATTAGTGCCAACATTGGGCATGTAAAACTATATTCTTTCAAGTTCTTGTAAGAACACAGTATGGTTGGCTATAATATCTATCTTACATATAAGGAAACTTAGGCTCAGAATCATTATGTAGCTCTCCTAAGTTTGCACAGCTAATAAATAGCAGAACTAGGATTTGAACCCATGACTTTAGCCCATATTATCCTCCTACCACACCATACTATCCCTGTCAATGTGAACATTTCAGCTTCTGCCATTTCTGCACATGTTGCCATTCCTCCAGTTGCGTGCTGGTATATTTAAAAACCAGCTGTTTCTTTGTAGCTCTGACATGAATGTTGGTTGATATTTTTATTTACATTAATGAGCATATCAGAATTTCATTGTTTATCAGTGACATGAGGGACGTCTTTGCTGAATCAGATAATTTTCAAGTGCTGGAAGGAGATTTCTTAGATTGTTTGGTGTCATTGACAATGTAATAACTACCAACATATATTTTAAACTTTAATCTGCATTATTAATATTTTTCTGTTTTTCCTCAAATCTAAACAACCTACAAAAGAATAAATGCAGCCCCGACTCATAGCATCTGCAGATTTCTGCTGTGTCAGCTCTCCTAGCTTAAGTTAAAAAGAGTGCACAGTGGCTCGTGCACTGTGTCACTTGCGTTTCCACCGTTTGGATGCACCAGATGTAAACGACCTCAAGAGCACAGGCAACAGTGAAATGCAGCAACATAATTAGGAAGGGATGAGTCCTGACTATCATGTAATGATACATACAATATTAAATTATAGAAGTATAAATTAATTTACAAACAAAATATGCTTGTACTTTACTTAATTGTAAATTTTTACAGTTTAACTTTTAATAGTGCATTTAACAACTGGAGGGCAGCATTTCTGAAAAATGTAAGAGCTGTTCCCGTGAGTCGGTGCACAGTGGCTCCAGCACACCCCTCAGCTCTTCCCTTCTCCGCTGACACAAATTCAGCCCAGTCTTCGAGGTCCGGCCAAAGCTCCGACTTGCTACAGAACCTTCCAAGTACACCATCAGGCCTTCTTTTCCACAAATTCTTCAGTCTTTGAAACTGATACTTATCTTTAACACCTGTTATAATATTGTTCAATTCTGTCTTTTATTTTTAGTTAATCTGTTTCAGCTTGCTTAGCGACCTTTGCATTTTCTGACAATACTCAGCATCATCTTCACACCTGAGGTACTTGACCTTATGCTGTTGATTTAGTTGCCCTTTGGGTAAATTACCCATATGCAGTTGTATAAGTTCAATTTGTTCCCATCTCATAAAGATGAGCACATAAAGACAAATCAGGTTCCAGGCTAATGGAAGCTCATTGTGTTGGCATAGCTCAGACTCCACTGACACTGGGGGTTGCAAAACTCACTCAGTGTGGCCTTTGTACACACTGTTCACTTCTCCAGCTCAGTGTCTTCGAAAAGACCACCCTTTGGTGCTCCGAGCCCTGCTAGCCCACATCTGCTCAGCATCACTGTATGGCATTACTTGCCTCCCCCGAGTCACCTCATCCTTGTCTTATGTGGGAGTTCTGTCTACCTGTTGAATTTTGAATGAAAACCCAATGGACAGGAACTCTGTACTGAATTCTATATTTTGTTCCTTGCTGAGCTTCCATGAATATAAAGCACCAGCACAAAGGGGAAAGTCAGCGGGTAGAGATCATCACTATCCATATTTAATGGAAAGGGAGTCTGATTTCATAGATGGGAAAACCATGTTAGAAGGCTAAGTTCAAAAACTTGTCCATCTTACTGAGTGAGCTTCTAGCAAAACAACAAAAAAGGCACATTTTCCTGCATTGTGCTTTAAAGTAGTACCATCATTTTAATTTAAAAAAGTAAGTAAGTAAGGGATTAAATAACAATTTATAATAAGAAAATTTTCTTACCTACAAAAGCAGAGACAGGGACCACATCCTTCACCAAGAATCTGAGCTCAGTTTCAAATGAGTGTTTTGAGTTTCTTCAGATACATTCCCAGAAATGAGATGACTGGGTCATAAAACACTTCCTTTTTTAATGTTTTGAGGTAACTTCACACTGTTTTCCACAGTGGCCACACCAGTCTGCATTCCCACCAACAGTGCATGAAGGTTCCCTTTTCTCCATGCCCTTGCCAACACTTGTCTATTGATTTATTGATGACAACCATTTTGACAGGTGTGAGGTGATATCTCATTATGGTTTTAATTTGCATTCCTCTGATGATTAGTGATACTGAGCATCTTTTCATATGCCTTTTGGCCATTAGTATGTCCTCTTTGGAGAAGTGTCTATTCACCGCAGCATTATTTACAATAGCCAAAATTTGGAAGAAGCCCAAGTGTTCATCGGTAAATGACTGGATAAAAAAGCCCTGGTACAGTTACACAATGGAATACTACTTGGCCTTTAAAAAGAAGAAAATCTCAGTCTTTGCAATAGCATAGGTGACCTGGAGAGTATTATGTTAAATAAAATAAGCCAGTCAGAGAAGGCAAAGAAATACCACATGATTTCACTTATATGTGGAATCTTAGGAACAAAATAAACTAATAAATAAAATAGAACAGACTCCTAGATACATAGAACAATTTGACAGCTGTCAGATGGGAGGGAGATGGTTGATGGGTAAAAAAGTAAAGGGATTAAGCAAAAACCACCCCCCAAACCCCAAACAATATGATGATTACCAGAAGGAAAGAGGGGTGGAGGGAGATAGGAGATGGTAAAAGGAGGGTAAATGGTGATAGGAAACGTGACTTGGGGTGGCAAACACACAATACAACATATAGATGATATATTACAGAATTGTACACTTTTATCAACCAATGTCACCTCAATACATTCAATTAAAAAGAAAAACAATCTGAGCTCTGTGACTGGGCTGGCCCAGACACCCCCACCCAATTATTTATTCATAAGAGGGAGACACTGAAACACCCACAATCTCTATGCTCTGCCAGAAAGTCGAGGGTTGCCAGGGAGTGGGGCCTGGAGCCAGAAGAACCATAGCCTCCCTACCTGCCACTGGGTGTGTGGCTCCCAGTGTAAAACCCACAGTGGCTCTTGGCAAGGATCTCCCAATGACAGCATGACCCAGCACAGCTTCTCCCTGGTCCCCAGTGGTTTTTGACATATTTATGAGGAAACTACTCCAGTGGCAACATGATCGGTAATAATAGCCTCAATTACACCACCTGCAGCTGGAAGAGCTATTGTTTCCAGGATGCTTCTTGAGGTTCCTGGAGGCTCTCCTGTGTTTCCAGACTTCTCCAACAGGTGCCACATCTTGTAGCTGGCCAGCCATCACCACTCTTCAGTATCAGACATACAAATACATACATTCTTAGATAACTATATCAACAAAGAAAACATGGTGTCCCATCAGTACCCCCTGTTTCTAGTCACACCCACTCTCTTTGCATTGGACCTAGAAGTACCAATGAGAATCTTGCCAGAAAGATCTAGCAAGTTCCCCACTTGCACTCGGTGGGACTATGGATTGCAATCTTGTTCTCACAGCTGCTTGTTCAATTGAATAGTTGTTCATTTTTTTGTTCATTCAACAACCCACCCAATATTTATTGAGTACCTACTATGTGCCAGGCACCATGATATGGAGGATAGAGCTAGTACTCTTGTTTGAGGTGCTCTCAGTCTAACAACAGTAAGAGAAAAATACTGATAGAATGCTTAGTATATGGGGGAGATGCCCCCAAACCAGAATTTATTGCTAAAATATTGTGTATTTATTCTTAATTCTTAAACTTCAGTCACCTTCAAAGTACTCTCCATTGGATGCAATACACCTACTGAGACATTTTTTCCCTGCTCAATACAGTTTTTGAACTCATTGATTTTGATGCCTTTCAGTGCTTCTGCTGTTTTTTTTTTTTGTTTGACTCTTTCCACATCAGCACAATGTTTCCCTTTGAGGTTTTTTTTCATCCCAGGAAACAAAAAAGAGTCACTTGGGGTGATCTTGGGTGAATAGGGAGGGTGGAGAACAGGGGTCATGCCATTTTTGGTCAAAAACTGCTGACCACTCAGTGCGGTTTGGGCAGGTGTGCTCGTAAATTACCCATCATGGAAAGGGCAAACATGTCGAAAGAATCTTAAAAAAAAAATTAACTGAAGCTGAACGCAGCCTCTCACAATACCACCAGCTGGTACACTGATACAGATGGGTTCCCAGAACACTCACCCAGTGGGGCAAGCCTGTACTACAAGGAGGCTGCCCTCTAGAAGATAATTCTGGGGTTTGGAGGCCCCCCTTATATGCCACTCCCCAATACTATGAGGTAAATACTATTATTCTTCCTCATTCTACAGGTGAGAAAACCAAGGCACAGAGAGGTTTAATTGTCCATGTTCACACAGCTACACAGGTGAATAGATGATTACTATTTCATAGAGTAGCAGGTGATGCGGAGAAGCCACAAGTGCAGGGGATGTACTCAGGAGTCAGGTGTGATTCAAGCCTAACCTGGTTATGTATTTGCACCTCACCTAACTCTAGGATTTTCCAGAGGTTATAAAATTTAGAAACAAAAAAAATGTTTTTAAGCAAAACTAACAAGAAGGCAGTAACAATAAAATGAAGAAGGGTTTGTTTGAAATGGAAAAAGTTCTCAGTGTTGGGTGCATGACCTTTAATTTACATGTCTTCAGTGCTTCTGGCAAAACTCACCACTATTTCTGGAGAAGTAGTGTTTACAGTGATGAATTAGGAAGCGTCAGAAAGATTTGTGATTGCTAAAAGCTCCCAGGAAACCTTCTCAAAGCAGAAAAAGACCAGACACATAGAGCCAGTTTCCGCTCATCTGGAAGAAGGCCTGCTCAGCAGACACCGAAGGGCAGACGGAAGCAGCAGGGCTGCTCTGACACGGTGCCAGGTGCTGGGTTTCACCTCCCCACAGGGTGCTCACTCTGCCAGCCTTTTACACAGATTTTTTTAAGAACTGAGAGGGCATTTGAACCTAAGCTATATGACCAACAGTTTGAGATGCTTATAAATACACACTCTGGCTACAGCCATGTGATACCAAATCCCTCATCAGCTCCATCAATTCAGAGAAAAGAAACCAACACAGTGTAACAAACCACCACCTCTCCAGGTCTCATGAGATCAAAAGAAGTCCTTTTTCTATTTTGTTTATTCATTTATTTTGTTTTTCAGATTCCATGTATAAATGAAATCATATGGTATTTGTCTTTCCCTGTCTGACTGGTTGTCAGATGGAAGTTTGAGGGGTTGGGTGGAAGAGGTGAAGGGATTAAGAAGTACAAATTGGTAGTCACAGAATAGTCATGGGGATGTAAATTACAGCATATAGTCAGTAGCATTGTAATAGCTGCGTGTGGTGCCCAGTGGATACCAGACTTATCAGGGGCTCACTTCCTAAGGTATGCAAGTGTCCAACCACTACGCTGTGCACCTAAGACAAGTATGATATTGAATGATACTGAACTGTAATTGACAAAAAAGGAAAGAAGTCCTTAGACAGATGTGTTCAGCCATTTGTTTTGTTGTCATGTAGACAGAACTTGTGGTTTGGTTTCTGTTTTTGTTGATATTCAGCTTTGGTGATCAGCTAAGAACAATTCAGCTTTGGTGATCAGCTAGGAACACTTGCTCTGATGAGAGCTGAATCCTTCTGGTGGTAGTTTTCCACCCTGGTTTGGGGCATGACAGTTTTATCTGTCAGCAAGAACAGAACACCCCACTGAAAGGAAGCAGCTTAATGAGCTATTGGCAGTGATTCCACACATAATCTCTAGAAAAAAAGGCTAAGGTTCCAGCATGGTTTTCCAAGGCAATAATTCTTTTATTTTTATTGTTTTCAAGTACAGTTGTCTCCATTTTTACCCCACTGCACCCCGCCACCCCACCTATCACTGCCTCCCAACCTCAAACATACCCCCTTTGGCTTTGTCCATGTGTCCTTTATACACATGTTCCTTGATGGCCCCTCCCCTTTATCCCCTATTATCCCCCTCCCTCCTCCTCTGTCACTGTCAGTTTGTTCTTTATTTCAATGTCTCTGGTTATATTTTGCTTGCTTGTTTGTCTTGTTGATTAGGTTCCACTTATAGTTGAGATCATATGGTATTTGTCTTTCACCGCCTGGCTTATTTTGCTTAGCATAATGCTCTCCAGCTCCATCCATGCTGTTGCGAAGGGTAGGAGCTCCTTCTTTCTTTCTGCTGCATAGAATTCCATTGTGTAAATGTACCACCGTTTTTTTGATCCACTTGTGCACTGATGGGCACTTAGGTTGCTTCCAGCACTTGTTTTTCCTAACTGTGAAGAAACAGTTACAGTTAATCTCTTTAAGTAATAAAAGACATTTAATGAAAATATTTGTTTGATACTAAGAGACTGGGGAGGAGGAGTGCTTTGCCAATTATTTTTTAAAATATTTTTTTTCTTTCCCTTTATCTCTTCTCCTTCTGGGATTGCCATTATGTATATGTTGGTATGATTGAAAGCATCCAAGTTTTTGTAAATTCTTTCATTTTCCTGCACTCATTTTTCTTTCTGTTCCTCAGACTGAAAAATCTCAGCTGACCCATCTTGAAGTTTGCTGATTCTTTAATCTGCATTAATCCACTGTGTAGCCCCTGTCATAAAATTTAAACTTCAGTTATTGTGCTTTTCAACTCCAAAATTTCTCTTGAGTTCCTTTTCATTATTCCTCTCTTTATTAATATTCTCTATTTGATGAGACATTGTTCTCACAGGTTCTGTTAGTTCTTTAGGCATGATTTCCTTTAGCTTTTGGGAATATATTTTAAAAAACTGATTCAAAGTCTTTTTATAGTAACACCAATTTCTGGGTTACTTCAGGGACAGGCTCTATTGATTGTTTTTCTCCCCTATGTATGGACCACATTTTCTTGTTTCCTCCTGTACCTCATATTTTTTTTTGATGAAAACTGGACACTTTGAATATTTGAAGATTATAAAGTGGTGACTCTGCAATAAGATTCTCCATCTTCCCCAGGGTTTGTTATTTCTGCTTAGAAATAGTTGTTTGTTTTTTAGTGACTTTTCTGAACCAATTTTTAAACTTCTGTATTTTTGTCATTTGTGATCACTGATGTATCTTTTCTTTTATCATAGTGGTTAGTTAATGACTGAGTTAATGATTGAATACAGACTTCCTTAAATGTTTGAAAATGAAAACTCTCCCAGTGTTTGCAGAGAGGCTCTGTGTGCGTGTTGAAGTTCACCTCCCACATGCAGCCAGGCAGTTTACAACTCTGCCTTAGTCTTCGCTTCCTGGTTGTGCAGAGTCAAGGTGAGCCAGAAATGAGAGTTTAGGACCTTCTTGGGTTTTACCTGAAAATGTGCAGTCTTGTTTATGCATGTGGCCTTCTAGATTGTCAGGAACATGTTGAAGCTTTTCAAAGTCCTTATTCCCCAAGCTGTATCATTTCCCATCCTTTCCTCAAGCTTTTTAGTTAGCCTATTATTTATTCCAACTGTTTCCCATTGCTGCAGACAGCAACAACTAAACACAGATGTTTTTGACAAATGTTACTTGAGTGGTCATAGTGCTGGGGGAGTTCCAGTTTGGTGAGATAAAATGTGCCTTTTGAGCTAGTCTTCCGTGGAGCCACCAGACAGATCACCTAAAGGCAGTTCTTTGCAAATGAGGTCTATTCTGTCCTGCCTGGTATCAGTGCCAGTCCTGGGAATGAGAGCTGTTAATTTTAAGGCTACCATTAAGCTGAGGAACAGGCAATGGAAGTAGGATAAATGAACATGCCACGAAACTCACTGTTATTACTGAGGTTCACCATTTTCTACTGATTAAGTGCTCCTGTGTTTGCAGAAAGCTTTTGGTTTGTTTATGGATTTCCAAACACCGTTGATTCTGACAGTTTTTGCCAATATTTCAGTTCCTTTCATGGAGGAGTGGGCTCTTGCAGTTTCCTAACTCTGCCATATTCACTGACATCACCTGGCCTATTTTTCTCACATGATTGTTCCTAGTCTTGTGTTTTTAGAAGTTCTTTATATCTGAGAGACAGTAACACTTTGTATTCTTAGTTATGAATAGTACTGCTCAGTTCATCATTTGGTATTTTACTTTGTTCATGGTGTTTTGACCTATTCAAAAGTCTTTGACTATTATGTTGTCAGATTTACTAATCTGTTCTCTTAGCTCTGGATTTTCAGGCATGGTAAGAAAAATTTCTCCTCTAATTCTAGAGCAATTTACCTATGTAGTCTTACAGTATTTGTATAGCTTTATGTCTTGAATTTAAATCTCTAGTTCATTTGAAATGAATTCAATTTTACTTTGTATCTTATATAGTTAGCCAGTTACACTCTCAGCTTTATTTTCTCCTCTCACTGAGTTGAAATGCCTCCTCTGTGGTAGGCTAAATGTCCACGCAAAGTTGGGTCCGTGTCTGAATTTTCCATCCTGTTCAGTTCGTTTTGCTAGTCACGCGCCCAAACTGCACTGTTTTTAATTACACAGGCTTCACTTTATATAAGCTAGTCTCCAGAACTCAGCACACTGTTTTCATTTTTTAGGGGTTTTTTTGTTATTCTTGCTTGTTTGTTCTTCCAAATAAATTTTATAGTAAACTACCTTGTGTCAAAAAAAAAAAAAAGAAAGAAAATTCTGATGGTATTTTATATTGGGATTGTGTTAAATTTATATATTACCTTCATGAGAACTGATATACTAAAATATGATCTATTTTTGTATTTCTTGTCTACTATTAGGACTTAAAGAAGTATTTCTAGTTTTTCTCATACAGGTTTTGGACAGTTCTTACTAAGTTTGTCTCTAAGTACTTTATTTTATTTTTTGACATCATAATTGGAGCATTTGCTTCCATTCTAACTGGTTTTTGTTTTAAATATAAAGTCTATCAATTTTTGTACATAAATTTTTATAATCTGTTACTTTTCATTATTTGTAGTAGTTTTTTTCCATATATTCCCTTGGGTTTTCCAGATATAAAATAATACTAGCGGCTGGGATACTCTACGTTAGTGGTTTTGGCGAGGACTGTGAAAGCCACATCATAACAGAATTCTGGCCATTAGTATTCAGCAATAAGACCTACGAACAAACTTATTCTTGCATACACTTCAGCATTTTTTATGGCGTTACTTCGATTTGTGCCCAAAATTGACCTCTAAAATGGAATTCAGAAAGTGACATTATCAGGACCCTTTGAGTCTACAAACACACATATGCACGTACACACACACACTCTCTCTTTTGCCTTTTTCAGTTTTTCTGTGAGAAGGAAGTGTATGTACAGGGCTGAATATGTTGTAGAATGACATCAAACACCTTACCTATTGTTTTCCGAAGCTGAGATAGTAAGTCCTTAAATTTGGCTAACACCCTCCCCTCTGAATGCAGTTTAGTGCGCACCGTCACTTTTGCTCTCACAACGCTCTGCAGCACCGTGTAGGGAGAGGCCGTCCTGTTCTACTTTCCTGGAAAACAGGCACCAAGGGGCAGTCAACTGGCTGAAAGAGCAGGAGATTAGAACTCAGATTTTCTAAGTCTTAATGTCTATTCTTTCCAACACACTCAAGTATCTTTCAACCTTTTTGTTGCTATTAAAGCCCATTTCTTCCTTGTCCTCGGAGGAGTCAGGAACAGCTGCTCAGCATCCCCTATTATAGTACCCTTCATATGTATGAATGCTGTGATTTTGTTCCCTTCCAGCCTCCCCTTCGGCAGGTTAAATAGCCCTGATTCCATTCCTCAGAGCTTATCTTCCACCTCTTTTGTCAGTTTTAACAAAGAAGTTGTGACTCTTGGGTTCCTGCTCAACAGAGCTCTTCCTCATTATTCTGTAACCTCTATGCCTCCTTCTGGGGAGTTCAACAAAGCCTGTGGATTTCTGATAGGAATGTCTGGCAGGCTTGTGTGCACACAGAAAGCTTTCCAGAAGCTCGCTGATGAAAGCCTCAGTCCAACACCCGAGTCCCGTTCATGGCAGATGAAAGGCGGTGGCACCTCTGCTCATTCCAATGCCCACACCTGGGAACAGGGCCCACGGAAAGGTCCAAATTCCAGACAGAGCAAGTCCCATTTTGGCAGGAAGAGATAAGTTGTAATGAGAATATTTAGAAACTGGGAGCCCCTGGCTAATGACTTCAGGTTAACAGTTCGTTTTGTGAAAGTGCGCTGTCCTTGCAGCTTGTTATTCACGTGTGAAAATGATCCCGACCTAGAATTTCATTACTGTACCTGAGCCAGCCTGAAATTTAGAGGAATTAATACTGTAAATATCAGCAGTAAAAAGGAGAATAAACCTTGAGAGTTAACAGCTATGCAATGCTCTGGATGTTAAAGCATGAAGCGTATCAAGCAAACTTCAGTGGTTTTTACAAAATGGTACTAGATGCTACTTCGCTTTCAGCATCCTTGTTTTCTTCCTCTAGCCTCTTCTCTCGGTACCCACAACAAGGTGCCAGATTTGGATGATGTCAGGGTGCTTCATCCATCAACCAAGTTACTTGCTTTTTCTTTTTCTGGGATGATACACAGCTGATACCACTGTCCTTCAAAGAACATTGTTCCAAGAGTCACAGAAATGAGTTCATGTCCCACACAAGCAACTTGTTCCTGTTTTTGAACAAAGTTCCTCTGCAGCTGAGCACCCACCCCTCTCTTGGGTTCCCTGGTTATTCTGTCACTAAATCCTTTAGGGAAATGCAAGAACCACTGGTTTCTGAAAAGCAGACTCTATTAAAGGTTAGCATCATTTCAAGCCAAGAAGAGTAAGAGGCGAGAGTTTGAACAAGCCTCTTTTTATATTCCTCATCTTAGAGTGCAGAACTGAAGCTGATATTATTTGTTTGCAAAGGATTTGGATGATGAGTGGGGAGAACTTTCTAGAAGGGAGAAATGTGAATAAAGGGTAAAGGTATATAATGATGAGGCCAGGTGAGCAACAGGAGTCTACCTCCTTCCATGGTCCAAGGCATTTTGATTTGGGTTAAGGGGGACCTGATTAGAGTGGTTTTAGCACAGTGAAGCAGGGAAGGGGCATTACAGAAGTGGTACTTCAGAGTGAGAGTGTGACGATGGAGAGGGGCCGCACCGACAGCGATGGGAGGTGATGACAGCAGCATCTATTCTAAAGGGAGTTTGCTCTGACATGTGACAAGAGGAAGCTGTGGTATAGTAAAGAAAACACTGGTCTGAGAATTCAAAGGCCCAAGTGTGAATTCTTATTCTACACTTAACTCGCTTGATAACCTCAAAAAGTACTTCTCTGAGTGTCTAAGACCTGCAAACCAGATCGGGTCTGTGCATGCGTTTTTGTCTGCACACATGTTCATTTTGGCTAACAAAATGTTTTAGTTTTCCACAGTCCCCACCACTCCCTGTTGCATCAGACATAACTGCATCAGACAAAAGTGCATTCACACTTTTATATCACCAACCTGGCCTCTTTAGGTGTGGGATCTCTGATGTATATATTGTTGAAATAACTGTATTTATGTTTGCCTAGTTTGCTGTAGCTCACTTTAGCTTATAAGTTCTTAGAATCAAGAAACTATTTAACTTGTTTTCTTCCAGCAGAATGTTAAAGGTAAAATAAGGTAATAATTACAAGCTGATGATATTCAAATATCCAAACACAGAAACTTCTCCTTCCTGTTGCTTCTTCTCTACCTTCTGGGAAAACACAGCTGTTACATTGTATGTTTGAGGAATTATCACAAGGTTAGGTTTTTCCTTAACCTCTGCTTTCCATGATCCAGTTTGGATCTTTCATATGTTTAGAGCAGAAGTTCAAGTACCTATGTTTGGAATGAAATTGGTTCTGGCCTCTGTTAATTTATAACAGCGTCTTGGGGATTGTGAGGAAGAGAGACTTGAAGTAAAAGGAGCACAGGAATCCTAGAGATTATCAGGCTCAACACCTTTATTTTGTGCAGGAACCACTGAGCCCAGATAGGGCAAGAGATGTGCTCAGTGCTCAGTGCCTGTCTTCGGACTGGAGCCCGGCATTCCCTCTGTTGAGCTCGTGGCTTCTCTGGCTGTGTTCACGCAATGTTTGTGAGAGGCTGTGTTCTGTTTGGGCGGCTCAAGCCATTCATCTAAGTTAATTGAATCTTTTAGATTGACTACCCATACTAAGTTGCTAAATCTGCATTTTAAAAAATGAGGGTAGTGATGTATTGTTACAGAACTAAAAATCTGTAGATTAGGTTTGTTTTCCCCAAAGATTTAAGAGTCAAGTCACAGAAACCAGATGATTAAAAAATGTAAAGATGAATTCAATTATCATAGAATTCAAAGTACTTAATCACATTTTGAGATAATTGTTTAGTTATGGTAAATGCTTTTTGCTTCCATTTTTCTTTCTTTATTTTGTTTAATATTTCATTGTTCCCAAAAGGGTATAAGTTTAAACTGAGTTAAGATTTTATATTGCATTGTCCTTTATAACATGAAATTTAATTATATTGCATTTAATTCACTTAAGTGTTCATCTAAAAATCTGGATTTTTAAGTGTTTCTTGGGTTACTGGAAATAAAACTCTTTTCCCTCCACATTTCACTCTTCTTTTCCTTTTGCTCCTCTTCTTCCCTCCTCCTCTTTCTCCTATAATTAACTCCTCAGCGTTACTTCCTGCCTGTAGGTTCAGAAAGTCATATCGGAGCTGGCAGAGGCTGCCGAGCTCCTCTTGTCTAGCAGCCCTGACCTGTGGTCGGCTCGGCTCACACATGGGACGTTCTAAGGGAGGCTCCTGTGGGAAGCCCAAGAACCTCGACATTGCGTGCAGAATGCTGTGTTCATGTGCATTGCTCTGGCAAGAGGGTCTGTAGGCTTCATCAAATTCCCAGAGGGGTCTCTGACCCCCAGAGGTTAAATAAGTGTCACTGGTGAGGAAAACAATACCCAAGATGTCAAAATAATTCATCCAGGATCACACGACTATGCAGCGCAGACCCAGGAACAGAAACCAGGACTTTGGCTTCTAGTACAAGGTTTTCTTCTGCTCCGCTGTGAAAGCAGGCTTAGTTTCAGTTCTAATGAAGTTGTTTATGTGCAGTTGTTATGTCTTATTAACTATGTATTCCATGGAGGGCTAAGGAATTATAAACAAATTAGTAATAAAATCAAATTAATGAAAACATCGACCAACCCAGACCAAAATGTTTAGAAATTCCAAATGTTCTAGTTCCTTTCAGGCAAATTTCACACACTCTGAGTGTGTCTGATATGTGTACCTGAAGACAAAACAAAAGAGGGAGGGAGAGAGGGCACGTGTGTTAGGGGTATGGAGTGGGAGTAAGCTAGGGAAAAATAGTGAAAACTTCCAAATTAGCAAGTCATTTCTCCTGCTTAAATCAAAATGGATGACGGGGGCACCCTTTTTAGGGAAAATCCAGGATTTCTTGAAACCACAGAGTATAAATTCTACTACCACTTTCTCTCTCATTCAAGAAAGCATATGGGAAGGGAGAATCACAACACCCTGACGACCGACTGCGAGGCCTCAGGAAGCTGGACGCTGCAGTAAGAACCAGCAGGGCACAGAGCCCTCTCTCAGAGGGTCCACAGCACCACCCCTGTCCATGCAAAGCCGGAAGATGGGCTTTTCCACGGGGCACACGCTGCCTCCCCGCCGACTCCTCACTGACTCCCGACCCTGTCAGGTGCTCAGAGCCGTCCTGTGGGCTGCGTGACCTGGGAAGGATCTCTCATCCAGTTCTGCGTTTTACTTTAGCTGTTTTGTCGGGGAGCAGAAATGTATCACTTTATCTTTATTCTATTACCGTTGTCCCAGTTTTCCCCCTTTTGCCCTCCTCCACCCAGCCCAGCCCCTGCTCCCCCAGTCCATCCCCACGCTGTTGTCCATGGTCATTCCTACATGTTCTTTGGTCCCTTCCCCTTCTTTTCACAGTTATCCATCCCCCTCCCACCTCCCCTCTGGTTCTATTGTCTCTGGTTCTATTTTGCTTGTTAATGTATCTTGTTCATTAGATTCCTCTTATAGGTGAGATCATATGGTATTTGTCTTTCACCATTGTCCACATTAATGGACATTATTGTCTTTTCAGACAGAAATATCAACTCCTTCCCTATATTCTGACTGTGGCCATCTCATTGACTGTGAACAACCATGAATGGATTTTAAATTTCTCTCTCAGCAGAGGTGCTGACCTCAATACATAGGGAAAGGCTCCCCCCCGCCAGCCCCAATGGTGATAAAAATGATGGTTTAATCTTTTTCTCATGCTCTACTATAATAGAGACAAATCACGCCCAGGAGGTTTAATCATACCTGTCATAATGGAGGCTATAATCCGCAGGATTTTGTTTTATTAGCAGTTTTTAAAGATCTGCAGCAATTCAGATTGCTCAGTTGGTCAAACAGCTTGACATCTCTTTCAAAAAAAAATTAAATAAAATAAAAGAAAGGGAAGGAAGACGGAGTTAACCGAGTCTGTGACAGAGGCCGTTCATGGTGCTGGGCCAGGCCGTGTTACTGTCTGCTGCTGGACAGGGAGGCAGGGTGCTGAGGACCCAGGGAAGAGCTGCCGAGGGGGCACTGCCTCCGCGTCTAGGCCACTGACCACCGCCAGCTCCCACCACGAGGGAAGGGTTTGGGAGACCTTAGGTGGGTTACAGGAAGGGCATTGAGGTTAGACTGGCTCTGGGTTTTTCCTGCTTCCCCCCACTTCCTCTCCTGAGCCCATGTGGTCCTCAGGATGACTAGGATCTCCATGGCTGATATCTTGGGTGGGGTTTCACTTTGATGGGTTCCTAAGATCCCTTTCACTCAGCAATCTGCAGGGCAGGTGACGCTCCTTCACTCCTCTGCTGGATTTGCCTTTGTTCTCTGGGCTTTCAAGGGCAGACAGTGATTTTGGCAAGACTAAGACTTCAGCAGCAAGTGGAGGCACCTGTTTCAATTGTCTGGGTTTTACCAGCATTCCTCAGCCTATGGCTATGGTGGCAACCATATGGCATCATGTTCTGGAGCACACGGCATTCAGTGGCAGCCCACTATCCTCAAATGGGGAATGAGAACGAGTTTTTAATATACCAAGACCACTATCTGGCTCATGGGAAAGACCATCTGCCAGCATCCATTACCGAGGGGGAGGGAGGAAGCAGCGTGGTACATGGCAGGCAAGCTTAAGCAATTGTATTTCCTTGGCCTAAGGACTTCGGGTCTGAGGTCAAAAGTTAGGTATCAAAACAAAGAGTTAGATGTAACCTTGTGAACTTCCTAACATATGGATGGCCACTGTGATATAGGAATAAATCCAGGTACCTGATGGCAGAAACTTCTTTAATTGACTTGCAGAGATTTTTTTGGCAGAAGTGTCTTTTATTGACTTCCAGAGATATTTTGGCAGAAATGTCTTTGATTGGCTTCCAGAAATTTTTTGCATCATTGACATCAAAATTAGATGGAAGGGATTCTTAAACAGCCTGATGGCAATAGTGTGTGTGTGCGTGTGTGTGTATGTGTGTGTGTAGAGCATCTGCATCTTCTGGTTTAGCTCTTCCTAAAATATACACAAAGATCCGGTGCAACATAACCATTCATACCACCACCCAAAACTAGATAACCCCTTGACAAAATTTGGGAGGGGCTGACGATAATTATAAGGCAGATGAAACAAAACTAAGAAACTACTCAAGCTTTAGATTTGTCTCCAAAGCCGATTGCTTTTAAAAAAAATTCTCAGAGATATTGCATATTCCACCACCATAGGTCCTCTTGTATGAGAACTCAGGTCCTATATAACTTGAAAATGATCAGGTACACTTTTGGGGTCTCACTCTGTGAGGATGGAAGAGTACCTTCTTTTCTCCCAAGTGCCTGCCTCCCTTACCAACTTTATATATTTAGGAAGAGACTAAAACACTCAAAAATCATCTGAGCATGAAGTATGTGTGTGCGTGCACGCCTGCGCACGTGCACGCATGCAGTAGCACTCCATGTCCTGGCAGATGCAGCATCTGTGAATAAAGCACTAGTTTAGGGGCAGAAACAGGAAGTCCTTGCAGCAGTGCACGCTTCGAATTCCACTCTCACACACACCACTGGTTCAAGTCTGAGAGAACAAAGGAGAGGTATGAAGTAGACCCCTTTGCAGACAGTCAAAGATTAATTGATAAAAACCCACATAAAAACAAGAATTAGCCCAGGAGAATGGCATATCACACCGTCTATTATGAACTGAGTCAAAATAGATGCTTCAGTCAAGGCAAAGAAAACAATGACATGGGCACATACAACACTACAGAGCAGAGGAAAGAATATAGAGTCTGGGCAGCTCAGATGAAAAGCATACCTTTAAAGACCATCTCCCACAGAACCCAGAAGAAAATCTCACAAGACTTAAAATAGTTCAAGAAGACTTGACCTGTATGGATCAGGAGAGAAAGCCAGGAGTCAGAAAGAGCTGTAATGAAAAGACGGTCGGCTAAGATAAAAAAGGAAGTCGGATGAATCCAGAGGGGGCTGCTCACAGCTCGAATGCCACTGAAGAATGAACGCTTACACTGAAGGCACAGAAGCAGAATCGAGGTGGAAAGAAGCAGAAGGCAAATGTCCCACAATCTTCTTTAAAGAGAGTATATAATAGAAAATTAACAGTAATTTGGATTTCAAAGTCCAGATTATATTGATCAAAAAAACTGGTAATGGATAGAAGAGAGAAGGGAATGTACTTAATTTCCTATCTCAAATATGGGCAATGGAAAAAATAAAACATTCTCTTTGTTATGACAGAGAAATATAGGCTAAAGAATTATTTATAGTGCATGCTCGACTCTCCCCCCCTTCCCCCGCTGCCCCCTCCCCCCAGAGCACACTTGCCTGTATCTTCCTTTCAAGTGCACTCTCCTGAGCTCCAAGGGCCCTTCTTTCGCCTCTGTAACTCGCTTCCTCAGCCCATTTCTTCTATGGCTCATTTTTACTACCTTTGCAACTTTCTAAATCAGCTTTCTCTTATAATTTGAAAATAAAAAAGAATTATTTATAGAGGCTTTAAGTTATTTAGTGTTACGAAAAACACACTAATTTCCAGAACTCTGAAAACCAACTAAACAGACATGAAACTATAAAAAAAGTCCAGATAGTAAAAGGCATGAAACTAAATAAGCATCAAGGAAACACAGAATACTGTAATAAAAATAAGGATGTCAGATCAGTTATATTAATAAATATAATGGATTAAAACATCATTAATTAAAGAAGTAGAGTCTCACAATGAGTCAGAAAACAGAATTGAACCTTATACTGTTGAAAAGCAATATACCTGAAACAGAGTTAAGCAAATGTTTCAATGTAAAAGGATGGATATCAGCATATTATGATAATGAAACAAAAAGCAGGAGATAATGTAAATGTGAAAGGTAGAACTTCAGGAACAAATGAAGATTATGGGATATTTTATGGTGACAAATTATTGTCAAGTATATATAACTGTCACAAACCCTTATGAACCAAATAATATTACTTCAAAAATATAAAAAGCAAAAATATTAGTAGAAAGGGAATCTAAACAACATCAGTAAGGAGGGTTACTCTGATATATATATACGTGTGTGTGTGTGTGTGTGTGTGTATACTTTTCCAGCATCCATGGAAATACTGTTAAATGTACCAAAAATAAATCTTTAAAAAAGTAAAATAGATATTAAAAAAACTAAAAATTGATAAACAGAATTCCAGCCAATGCTAGAATTTATGAAACACTTTCCTATACAACTTCTGGAAATAAACACTGTAAGTACAGGTGGGGTAAATAAGCATTGTTCCCAAACTTCCTTGTGTTCTTGATTACAGCGTTCCACCTTAGGATGATTTTCTGTGTATATCGTTAAGAAAAAACTAGAACAACCACATTCTTAAAATGGTTTAAATAAGATTTCTTACGCTCAAGGATCTTCTGAGGTTTCTAAATATATCTTCTAACTTTACTAGGATAGTTTCTTCCTCCAATTAAGAATACTATTTCTTTCAGCCAAGCCAAATTAGAACAGACAAGACTCAATTTCCAAACAAAATAATAAAAAACCAAAATAAAGTAAAACCCCCAACCAAACAAAAACTCTATCCTCTGAAAAACTCTGAAACAACACAACCGCACCCCACCCCCACCTCCATTGTATGCTTGTGATCTGGCACCAAGAGAACGTTTTGGATGGGCACCAGGTTTCCAGTGTGCGTGGTCCCTTCGGTCCCTGGTTGTTTTACTTGTTTGCACGAATTGCCTGCCCTATCCATTTGAATTTGCAATCCTTGATAAGGGCTAAATAAAAGTTTAATAAGAGATTCTTATCTCCTTTTGCGTTAAAATCACTACCCAGGAGTATGCACTCACAGCATCTGCTGGAGGCCATCTGGGCAACCTCCCAAAGTGTAAAAGTAGTTCTGCGGAAGCTTGCACTGGAAAAGCTGCAGCAGGGCTCGGCCAGAATTCTAACGGTAGCTCTTCAATCTTGACTGAGAGGTGAGTTAACTACATCTTTCTAAGGCAAAACGGAGAAATGGAAAGATTAAGCGATGATTGATGACAGTTGTGGGTTTATTAGGATGTCTTAAAGAGATTTCCTATTGGCAAAGGTATTCTGAGGTTTCTAAATATATCTTCTAGGTACACATATTTAGTTCCAAGCTATATTTGCATTCATTCATCTATACTTGTCTCATTCTAAAAAGGATTTGAGGCACTTACTAAGACTGTGGCATACCAATGAGTGGGGAATGGGCTACCCCAGAGAAAAAGCAAAAGAAAAGTTCGAGATCAATAAGAAAACTTACTAAAAGTCAGTCTACTTTTTCTTAGCACCTGAACTAGTAATTCTAAACAATATCAGTGACAAAATTCTCCTCGTTGCCACAATGGGTGACTTTATCATTTATTATAAATGCAAACAATATTTGAATCTAATATATAAAATAGATGTTTTTAATTTATTTTAATATTGCTTAAACATTGTGCATCATTTTATATACATTGGAATACAGTTAGTGCCACTCCTTCATTTGTAATAAAAATTCATTTTCAGTGAAAATGTGTGTGATAGGCCTACAAACTAATGAGGTCGAGTTTCAACGGGACTCCGTCTGGATTCGCTCAGATAGACTGCCTCGGTGAGTCGTCTCTTCTTGAGATCGCTGATCCGCCATTGTCATTAGCTTAGTCCTAGCTACTCAGTTTAAGGCAGAGGAGATAGAAAAAGTAAAACGTTTGGCATGTGCGAGTGTTTCAAGCCCACATTTTAAAAATGACAGGAAGCAGCACCCTAATTTACATTTTTAGAAAAACTGTCATGTACTTGTAGTGACTAGCAGCACCAGTGTGGTGCCACAGTCAGACTCATAGTAAAGTATTTCTCGGATGAATTTTTCCCTAAAATGCTGCATACCTGTAATCTATCATCTGTATGCATTTAGTCCGTTTTGAGTTAGAGCTCAGAGCAATTCCACCTACCTTCTCATGAGTTTTCCATCAGACTGGGACTTTTATCTTCCCTTGAGATAAGCAGATGTCACGTTCTCTTTAATACTCTTTGGTGTCTTACGATTTTCAAAGGTGGAAAGCCGACTCCAGGAAGGCAGGTTGACCTAGTCACTTAACCTGGAAGTTCTAGAAATCTGCCTATATGACTTTCTTAGGCAGGAGTTAAATTCTTCAGTAGTCTTTGGAAAAATTAGGATAAGGAAGATATTTTAACAAAATGTAGTGCATTCTACACACCATTCTCTTCATTTTGAGTCATGGGCCCCCGTGATACTTTATTTCTTAAGAAAGTTACAGTCCATTACTCAATTTCCAAGTACGAAATGACCCTCTCCTTCTAGGTGGAGTGTCTGCCTCTTCCTGTGGGCAGTGGGGGGTACATGATCGGATGGGGCCAGGAGGAGGGAACTTGTGCCACAAGAAGAGTGAAAGTTGTAGGACTGGACTGAAGACATCGTCGCACCAGCTGCAAAGCTGAAGAGAGGCTTATTCCTCTGCTCTCCATTCAGTGCCCTTCTTGCGAGTCGGTCTGTCACCATGAGGCAGTGAAAGGGACCAAGACAAAACAGAAAGCAGATCAGAGCACTTGAGGGTCTTCATGTGCAACGATTCAAGTTAGGGTTGCAAGGAAGAGTGAGATTGCTTGCTGTGTGCAGGCTCAGTGTGAGCGCCGGGTGGCCTGGGCTCGCACAGCCCCAGAGGAAACAGGGAGAGTGTGGGCTGTGCAGGTTCTGCCTCTGCTGGGCTGTGTTGGATTTATCTTACTTGCCACAGGTGAGGGCTTTTGACACCTGAGCTCAGTTGTTAATGCATACCCTGTACAAATTGTTCAAAAAGGCTTTGGAAATCTTCAAGCAGAAGTGCTTTGAGGAGAATGACACATCTGGGAAAGGAAGTAGATGATGACACGGTCTTCTATTTTACAGACTTTCGTGTTTCCTTCTTTATCTTTTGAGGGGAAAAAGGCATCAAGAGCAGCTATTTTATAGCTTGTAGAGGATTGACTTTGACACATTTTGGAAGGATGACAAAGGACTGGCATTGGGGTGCAGAAATTGCTTATTCTCTGAGGGAGAAGCAGGTCCAAAGGTTTTTAAACACCTTTTTGGGGGGTAATGATCAATATGACTTAGTATATCTAATACATTTTTGAAGATATATTCAAATTCACATACATTTTCTTTGGTTGCCTCTCTTCTCTTAATGCTCATGTCAGAGCCCTTGGAAAATTTGCTCCCCAGTGTCACCTCTCAGCCAAATAGGCGAGCACATGGGAGAGCAAGGGTTATATTAAAACTGTTTAACAACTGGCAGTGCAGGCACTTACCAGTCAAAATGATGAATCAGTACAGATGTGAGCAACTGGCACAGCTGTATCAGTGTGTGCTGGCTGAGTGTCAGCCCTGGGGGTAAAGAGTCCTGAGCTGACCTTGGAAACTTCACAATGACTTCATTGGCTACCCCACCCCAACAGAAAACACGTATGTGTACACACACATGCATACTCTAGAGCACAGGTGGCAAACACAAGGCCCACGGGCCAAATCCTGCCCCCCACCTTGTTTTATCCAGCCTGGCACCTTGTTCTATGCAGTGGCAGCGCCGAGCTCTCACTTAACTGTTAAGGAGTAGTTACATTTATACAGTACCAAAATTACATTCGGCCCTTTGAAGGCAACCATGAGGCTGATGTGGCCCCTGGTGAAAATGAGTTTGACACCCCTGCTCTAGAGGAGACCAGTGAGATTGATCAGAACCAGATTAAGGGTCAGGCAAGCCAAGGTAAGAGTCTATAAAAGGCACTAAAACATCACTGGAATAAAAGGAAAAATATTGTCCCAGTTAACTCAGGGCTCCTTACATAACTAATGTGTAAATTAATTCCTTATTGAAATAAATAGCACCTCAGTGGTGGTATAAGGCATGGATCGACTGTGTTTCTACTGAGTACTTTTGTATGGGGCAAGATTCATGGTACAAATGCAGACTTCATCATGCACTCTGAGACCAGGCAGCTGATGATTACTTGAAAATTAGGCCAAGTTCAGCTGAGAATTAGAAGAAAAGAAATCATGGTGCATCATGTTATTACCAGGCTTGGTATTAGTGACCACAGAAGTCAGAGATTTTCAACAGTTTGTCACCAGCACACTGAACTGTCACACATGGGTACATGTGTGCTGCAAGATACTGTTCCTCCCAGCCTTGAAGGTGGCAGGGGTGGCAGGGGCAGGAGCTCCTGAGTAGCCTCATATGAGGCTCCTTGGAGGGCCACCCAAATGGGGCAGATGTCATGGCTGCTCTACGGTCCCCTTGGGTCACAAGCGTGATGAGCACTCGGGGGTCTAGGCTGATGTGCTGAGACAGGTCAGAGTGCCGTACCACCCAGAGACCTGATGCAGCAGCCAGCTGCAGAGTACACCGCACTGCTGCTACCTGTATAGACAGGGCCCATGATGCTGTTGGAGAATTTCTGTTTTTGGTGCCAAGGAGTGTATGGTTGGAGGTGGGGAAGGTGCAGAGGCTGGATAGGGCTCCTTGTGGATCCTCACCTGAGGATATGTTCAGTTATTTTATTTTAATTTGTGAGCATTTCATTTCATTTTTTGAGCCATGAATTAGTTTATTGTATTTTTATTACCATTTAGTTTCCTTCTACCCTCCCACCCCCGAGTGATCACCACACTGTTGTCCATGTCCATTAGTCCTTCTTCCATTTTGCTCAGTCCCTCCACCCCTTACCCTCCTCCCCCCACCTTAGCTGTCATCTGCTCTCCACCTATGAGTTTGTCCCTATTTTCCTTGTTAGTTCAGTTTGTTCATTAGGTTCCATGTATGAGTGAGATCATATGGTATTTGTTTTTCTCTAACTGGCTTATTTCACTTAGCATAATGTTTTCCAGTTCCATCTATGCTGTTGCAAAAGATAAGATTTTCTTCTTTTATATGGCTGAGTAGTATTCCAATGTGTAAATGTCCCACAGTTGTTTTCTCCACCCATCTACCTATGGACACTTGGGCTGCCTCCGTATCTTGGCGACTGTAAACAATGCTGCAGTGAACATAAGTGTGCTTATGTTCTTTTGAATTAGTGTTTTGGGTTCCTTTGGATATATTCCCAGAAGTGGGATTTCAAAATATATTCATTGGTTTTACAGAGAGAGGAAAGGAGACAGGGGAGGGATAGAGAGAGAGCGAGAGAGAGAGAGAGAAACATTGATTGGCTGCCTCCCCTGTGTGCCCCAACTGGGGGCCTGACCTGAAACACTGGTATATGCCCCCACTGGGAATCAAACCTGTGACTTGTTGGTGTATGGTGTGAGTTCCAACAACTGAACCACCTGGCCAGGGCTTGGTATTAGTTTTCTGTTAATACTGTAACTCGGTGCCACAAGCTTAGAGGCTTAAAATAACACGAATTTATTATCTTAAAGTTCTAGAGGTCAGAAGTCTGAGCCGTGATTACTGGACCAAAATCAAGCCCTGGGCAGCATTGTGTTCCTTGTGGAGGCTCTAGGGGAGAATTTGATCCCTAACCTGTTCTAGCTTTTAGGGGCCACTTGCATTCCTTGGCTCATGGCACCTTCCTCCATCTTCAAACCAGCACCACAGTATCTTCCAATTTCTTTCTGACTCTCCCCTTGGTTTTCATTTCTATGTCTTCTCTGACTCTGATGTTGTCACATCTTTTTTCCTGCCCCTTACTTTTTCTTATAAGGACCCCTGGGGTCCCATTGAGTCTACACAGATAATCAGGATCATCCTCCCATCTCGAGACCCTTAATTAAACCATATTTCAAGGTCCCTTTTGCTATGAGAAGTAATATATTCACAGGTACCAGGGATGCAACATAGACATCTTTGAGGAGGGCCACTAGTCCATCTACCATAGAGATGACAGTTACTCTGTCTGTTTTGCAGCTGATTGGCCCTAAGGTTGATGTCCATTCCTTCCAAGCGAGACTGTTATCATTGTTTTGAGGTACTTGATGTGAAAAGTTCATTGGGTTAAAATCTATTGCCATGATTAAATACATTTCAACATTATTGATATATATTGGCCAATGAAAAGAAAGAAGAGTTTATGCATATATAAATAAATAAAAATATGGAAAATAGAAATGAAATAAAAAATATTTAATATACATATATTAGACTTTTTAAGTATAAATTCACTGCTATGAATTCTTCACTGATTACAGAAATGAGTTTGAAATTTGTATTATCTTGTTGTGTGAATGAAATATCTTATTGATGAGACTCACAAATTTGAAGGCTCATTGTTACAAACTCTTGATCAGGAATTGTGTGTAGCCATTTTGACCTTAAAATATGCTATAAGAAAGTCACGTTTGTTATCTTTATGGAAGCAAGGTCAAGAGGCTCATTTAAAAATTTCAAAAGATTTTGGGGGAAGTTTTATTTAAGTTCAATAGTCAACATCTTTCCTAATATTTTACATTTTATTTTTATCACTATTATATATAAAATAAGAAAAAAAATGTAACATTTTTACACCAACCTTCAAAGAGATATGCCCAAATCTCTCCCAGATTACCTCAGCATGTCATACAAATATTATCATTTTCTATGTTTGGATAATGTAAAAAAACATTGGGGAGAATGAATATGAGTGACCCCATCTTTTGTGATTGTGTGGGATCAACTTAGAGCAGTTTCAAAGGAGAAATTATACAATGATAGGTAGTTTCAATATAATATCAATGGCAATGTTTAGAACAATGGCTTTCTTTTAAAAAAAGATTTATTTTTAGAGAGAGGGGAAAGGAGGGAGAAAGAGAAGAACATCAATGTGTGGTGGCCTCTCAAGTGTCCCATACTGGGGACCTGGCCTACAACCCAGGCATGTGCCCTGACTGGGAATCGAACCAGTGACCATTTGGTTCACAGGCCAGCGCTCAATCCACCGAGCCACTAGCTAGGGCCGTAATAACTCTCTTAATTTGACCATTAAAAAAGTATGTTGCTTTTATTCATAAAATAAAATGAGTTATTTGAAATAGATTTAATTACATTTTAAATCTTTAGAGAGAGTTAACAGAAATAGAAACTTACCAAGGGTGAAATCTTTAGGTCCCATTTTTCTGATTTACCCTTTCCATCTTATATTTTCGGAAGTCATTTAAGTAATTCATGCTTGTCGTATATATTTTAAAGTAACAGAAAAGTATAAAAATATACAGATTGTTTATAGTCTTTTGTGTCCTAACATTGGTGTATATTTATTTCCTAGACATTTTTCTGGACACATGGATATACACATGTGCACTTTTTCTTTTTTACTTAAAAAAGAGGGATTCTTTGGTGCTGTTGATGCCATTTGGTAAGCTCGGACCCTCAGCAGTACAAAGAAAACAGTGCATTAACATGTCATGTTAATGTGGATCAACCATCATCCATCTGACATTTTTGTATATGTCAGATGTATATGTTTTGTATATATATACATATATAAATGTGTATATATTTGTGTATATGTGTATATTTGTATATATGTGCACATAGGTACAGTATATATGGATATATGTGTATGTATATGTGTATTATGTGTGCATACATGCACATATATGTATACACACATGAAAATACATTTAGGAGAATCTTACATTTCAAAGTCCCGAACTCTGGCCCCTCTCTAAGCTCACTGAGGCACAGGACAGACAGACTGGGGTATATCTAGGCCTGCCTCCTTTGAGGGCCCTTGAATGAATGAGTCATCTAACTCAAGGGCTATTTTCTGCCTCCCACCTGTTGTCTACCTCAGAGGGTTATTGTGGAAGTTAAAGGAGATAAAATGTGCAAACGTATCTGTCACAACTTCGGATGCTGAGAGTGAGCACTCAATACATGTTCCCTTCCCCTTTGAACTCTTTGTCAAGAAAATGATTCTTGCCTCTACGTTAGGCCTCCTGTTTATTTTTTGCGTGTATGAAAAAGTTCCCATTTTATAAGTAAGTGAACTGAAATTGCTGATATATGTATATTTACACTTTAAAAATATAATTTATTGGGCCGAAAATTACATACCATAAAATTTATCAAATGACTGACATTTCAATAGTTACGTCGGACAGTGGAGAGCGAGGCCTCCCCACAGAACCTTCGAGGTTTCCACGCGCCTGTGATGCCAGGGCCCGGGGGCAGCGAGCTCAGCGCGGCAGCGAGGCATTGTGCCTGCCTTGATCTCTTTATTCTCTCTTATATGTGCACAAGCAGTCAGTTCCAAACACGTCATTTTCCAATATGGAGGGCAGCAAACAGTAATTGCTGAGCAGCAGAAGCTGCTGAGTGACCTCCGCCTGCAGCTTTTCTCACCACGTGAAAGGCGAGGAGTTGCGTGGGGCAGGGAAGCCGCGCAGAAGCATCTATAAGCCGCAACAGTTCCAGTCCTCCCAGCAACACCATGGGTATTCGGACTGAAGGCGTCATCCTCCGTGACAAATATTTAGTAAGCCCCAGTCTGCATTTAGTTTCTAGGTATAATAAATGAGGAGGCAGGAGATTTCAGGTTAAAAGCCCCAAACTCCATTTAACGCCTGGATGGTCATCAGAATTAGGTGACAGATGAAGCATGCGAAAGCCAAGGCAAGAAATGATCTCTTGCTGAAGTGAATATCAGCACTATGAGGCCGGTTGCCTGATCGTTTTTTTAAAAATCCTCATCCAAGAATTTTAGGGGGGGGGTGGGGCAGAGAGACAGAGAAAAACATTGATATGAGAGAGAAACATTGATTGGTTGCCTCCTGTATGAACCTCAATTGAGGATCGAACGCACAACCTAGGTGTGTGCCCTGACTGGGGGGAGGGGCGAAGCTGAAGCCTTTGTGGTGTACAGGACGGCGCTCCAACACCCCAGTCACCAGGCTGGCCCGATCATTTCTTACACTTCAGAGTCCCCACATTTTGGGGGACCCTGTAAGCACCTGCTGAATAAGTGCTCGTTAATTTACTGTGTTGTGGATTTGGGAATTACACAAACTATTCCTGATTTTAGAAACTTGCAAAACAAGTTATATATGTTGGTAATGGGTAAAGATATCTGAGTTTTGCAGGTTGGGAAGGCAGAGGGTTAAAGACAAATGTGTGTGAGGAGAGCCCCTCCTCACATGTGGGCAGGGTACTCTGCCCATGAGCTCTGGTACCTCTCTGTTCTCTGAGTGCATCTGTGCCCGAGGAGCCCAGAATATTGCATAGCTTCAGTATGGGCACAAATTAGCAAAATCGAAGAGGCCTGAGCTTTGGCATAAGTTTGCCAAAGGACTGGTGTCAGGATTTCTAGACCCTTGCATCCTGGGAGGCAGTGGGAAGGGGGAGGGGAGGCAAACAATCAAGGGAGTGATCGACATATCAATAAACTTCAGTGATTAAGCCAGGGAAGAGAGCAGAGGGCAGTGAGCAGTGATAGAAATTTGAAATTGAACTCAGCCTGGCATACCTCTCTTCTTGTAATCACCAGGAGGTTAGCCATTAGACAAGCTTTGTCAAAACGTGACTGGATCCGTCAGATGACTTTGTTGCGTAGTAAACTGGAGCTGACACCAGTTGCTCTACCAATTTTCCTTAATCTGTACTCTATTTCAAAGTCAGAAGGGGTGGGTGGTTATGAATATGGTTTACCTTTGGAGAATCAAGCATGGCATGAACGGTGATATATTTTTCAAATGCACATGTATATGTGTTATTTTGAGTATATGTTTTAGGTGAAACAATTTTTATTATGGGTAAGAACAACAGCATAAAGACCTCAAGAAGAAAGACTGAAACAAGAAGAATGTTTTTTAAGCTACGCAACCAGAAGTCCAGTCATGAGGTAGAGCAGGCTTCCGTGCTGGCTCAATCCAGGGGCTCTGGCCCCAGTTTGCTAAGACGTTCTCAGCTTTGTTGGCCTCTGTGGGTGGCTTTCTTCCTGGGCTTGTGGCACCTGTTGTCTAGAGAAAGAGAGCAAGGGTTGCTTCTGAAATCCGAAAAAGCTCCCGGAAAATCTTTCTTATGTTACATAGGTCCAAATTCAGTCAAATGACCTTCTGGAACCAATCACGGGGAAAGGATGGGAATGGCATTACCTTTGGAACATTCTGGAGCTGGGAATGAGATCAGCTTTCTCATGTGGGCTGCACAGAGGAGGGGTGTTTCCTTGAAGGAAACTGGGGTTCTGTTAGTGGGGCAGAGAGACTTGAATAATGAAGGCTGTGCAACAGCAAAGCGGTGCTCGCAGTTCTGTTACTGCTCTGAACTCCGAGAACCCTCCATGCTGTGGATTTAACTGATGCCTTATAACTTTTATGCATTCCACAAACATGTGTGGAGATATTACATCTGGGCTTGGTACCATGCCAAGAGCTGGAGATACAAAGAATAATAAAAATATTGCCCTCTCCCTTGAGGATTTTGCAATCTAGTGGAGGAGACATACGAATGAACAAAACTATCATGAGAAAGATATGAGAAAGTTGTTGAATAGAGATAAAGAAACATTTTATGAGAATTCAGAGAAATGAGAAATTTAATCTGTGCAGAAAGAAATTGAGGAGGAGAGTAGAAGCCTGGGAAGATGGGGAAGGGCACCCCAGGCAGAGGGAACAGCATGTGCAATGGCACAGAGGCGTGGAAGAAGGTGGGATGTTCCAAAAAATATGACCGCTTCTGTGTGCATGAAACATGGTGAGCAAGTGGGGAGTGGCAAGGGATGACACCCTAGGATCCAGGTCGTGGAGAGACTTGGACTTTATCCTGGACATAATGAGGTCTCAGGAAATTAGTAGGTAGGAGAGGTGTGTAATAAAACTAGAAAGGCTGTTCTGGTTTGGCTGTGAGAAATAAAAGGTAATGAGAGCTTAAACTAAGGTGGGGTGAAGGCCCTGGAACGGGGGGACAAATCAGAGGGAAACTTAGAAGGAAGAATCTATAGGTTCTGGTGATTGCCTGGCTGGGGAGGGGATGAGAAGGAAGGGGTTGGGAGGCAGGGAGGTGAGAGAGAAAAAGGGGCTGGAGATGATAGGAGCCCAGACCGTTTGCTTGGTGTGTGCAGGTGGTGATGGTGTCAGCAGTTGAGATAGGGAGCCCAGGAGGAGGAGGAGGAGAAGGAGGAGGCGGAAGTGGAGGAGCAGGCCTGGGGAAAGATGACAAGTTCTGTTGTGGATATGTTGAAGGGGAAGTGCTTGCAACACATGTAGGTGGCGATTCCAATGGCAACCAGAAATCTGAATCTGAAGATCCGGAGAGGGCTCTGGCTGAGACAGACGGTCAGGAAAGGCCATTCTGCAAAAGAAATGTGTAAATAGATACTTAAATGAAATCATGGAGCAAGCCATGCCAATATTTTACACAAGTATCTGGCCAGTGCTGCAGGGTGCTTTTCCTAAGAGCTATAGAGCTATGGAACCAAAGTTGGGAGGAAGATGTTCACTGACAGGTAAAGGCATAACCTCTCTCCGGCGGGACTGTGGGTAGCAATCTGGCCTTGATGTTGAATGTTTTGGGGACTGCAGGATTCCCCAGCCTTCAGCCCTACCTACCTCCTTCTCCTTCCTTCCACACAGGATCACAGCACCACATCTTCCCACAGTGAGCTCTGCTTGCTGCAGATGCTGCTCCTAAACACTAGGGGGCTCGCCCCAGAACATGAATCTGGAATAAGGTGTCCTCTGAGGATGGTTTCTTGTAGGAATGTGATGCAAGGGATTAAAGCATCACCATAAAGCTAATTCTAGCTAAAATTATACTTTTGATTTGGGCTCCAAAGACACTTCCTCCTAATTCAATGATTTAGACAAGAAAATATCATAAAAGTCTTATTTCTCTACCGTTCTTGCTTTTGAATTATGTGTACATGTTTGTTGAATGAGTGAATGAATGAATGAGTACTTATGCAAAATCCAGGAGATTTCACAAAAGAGACCTTGCAGGCAAGAAGGGGCTGGAAAGAAGTATTCCAAGTCATGAAAGGCCAGGACCTACATCCGAGATTGCTCTATCCAGCAAAGCTGTCATTTAGAATGGAAGGGCAGATAAAGTGCTTCTCAGATAAGGTCAAGTTAAAGGAGTTTATCATCACCAAGCCCTTATTATAGGAAATGTTAAAGAGACTTATCTAAGAAAAAGAAGATAAAAAACATGTATAGTAAAATGACAGCAAACTCACCATTATTAACAACCACACCTAAAACAAAAACAAAAGTAAATGAAGCAAACATCCAGAACAGGAACAGAACCACAGAAATGGAGAACACATGGAGGGTTATCCACGGGGGTGTGGGAGGAGGAGAGAGGGGGAAAAGGTACAGAGAATAAGTAGCATAGATGGGAGGTAGAAAATAGACAGGAGGAGGGTAAGAATAGTATGGGAAATGTAGAAGCTAAAGAAATTATAAGTATGACACATGGACATGAACTAAAGGGGGGAATGTGGGTGGGAGGGGGTGTGCAGGGTGGAGGGGAATGGAGGGTGAAAAATGGGACAACTGTAATAGCATAATCAATAAAATATATTTTTAAAAAATCCAGGAGAAGTTTCAAAAAGGGGTGAGAATTGGAAACAAACCCATTACTGTTTTCCTATACTTGAGACAAGTCCCATCTGAGTGTTACTATCTGTCTACTTGAAATGACCCTTGCTCTTGTCACTGCTGATTTATGCAGAGACCTTCAGTGGCTTCTCGATGGTAAAGGCTTTGTGGGACAGAGTGTCTCCGAAACTGGAGCCCGTGGCTGTGTGAGCCCTGGGGGTGCGTGCAGACACATTGGAAAGCACTGTCCTGCTGCAGTGAGGCCTCCCTCTCAAGGAACATGCTGGACCATGTAAGATGGGGTTTACGCTCGCCAGGTTTCGGTGATGTGATATGAAAGAACAGTACACCCAATCAATGGAGGCAATGGAGAATGACTGCTATTTTTTTTTATGAAAAAGCATTTTTAAAAAGTCTTAATGTTTTAAAAGGGACTATGCTGTTCATTCCTTCAATAAGGTTGTTCTCTGGTGCCCCTGTCTCTCTCTAATATGCTATCTGCTAAATCAGGCCTGTACCAGGGAATGTCTTGTACTATTGACCCACAAATGCCATATTCCTGCTGCTACAATGACCTATTACATCTTAAGAAAGTGGGCTTGTGTTAAGCACCATACAGGAAATACAAGAGGCCTGAAGATGGCCTGTTCCTTCCTGTTGCTCCTGTAACCATGTTCTGCCATCGGAGGTGATTTCTCAAGTTCTGGTCTGTGGGGGATGGGCAAGTGAAGATCAGAAATACAATAAAAAACTATGCTTTGACCAATAGGCAATTATGGTGAATTTATTGTTTTGCCATCCTGAAAATGACAGTCACGCAGGCCTTCATAGCTGACACCACTAGATGTCACTAAATATCAAACTTAGAACAACTGAGTTGGAGGATTTCAAAACCACTGTTCCCCTCATTCTATTAATATTTTAAAACTGTATTTGTACTACATACATTTTCCACATCATTATTTTTCTGTGAATCTTTTATGTTTAATGAGACATTAATTCCTAGGAACACAGCTTCATCCTGCTTGACTGTAAGCCAGCTTATTCTTTGGATAGCAGTAATTCATCTATGTGGCAAGTGAATTCACATTTCATTCATTTGCTTTTAAAATATTATTGTAAAAATGTACACGATTCTGCCCTGGCCAGGTAGCTCAGTTAGTTGGAACACTGTCCTGATGTGCCAAGGTTGAGGGTTTGATCCTTGGTTAAGGCGTGTACAAGAATCCACCAGTGAGTTCATGGATGAGTGGGAATGACAAGTCAATGTCTGTCTGTCTGTCTCTTAATAGATACAATTTTTAAAAATGTACATGATTCTGTTTTTGACATTGGTGAAATACTTGTCCTCTGATGTGTTTGGCTGATCAAGTGCAACCTGAAGCACAGGAAGCTTGGTTGCCTTGCTAATAACTTAGGCTCCTCCTCAGAAAGGGTGATGCTCTCGTAGAGATCGCTGTGGCCTTCAGACAGGGCCACCCTGTAAACCATCTGGGGAGAGTCTTTCAAATAGAAAAGATCTTTGCCAAAGCAAAACCCCTTGCTTTGACTCCCCTTAATCCCTTTATCTTTCCCTAGGCTTCCTTGTCATATTTTCTGTGACAGGTCTCAGGGGACCAAGGCTGGGAGATTCTTCTATGTCTGGGGACTATCTCTCCCCTTCAGTAATTCAGACAGTGGGAAGGAGAACTTGTTGTGTGTCCCAGAGGGACCCTTCAGTTGTGCATTTGATGTTGATGGCTTTCTTCGTCATGAAGAATGGAATTCAGGGCTGCATGGATTACACAGTCTAATGATAAAACTTTGGAGTTATAACCAGTTTTACAATTTACAGAGCACTTCACATCTGTCACCACACTTCAGTCTCACAACAACCTGTTAAGGAAGGCAGGGTGGGTGTTTTTGTTTCTGTTTCAGAGAGGAAATGAAGCTCAGAGAGGTGAAATGGCTTGCCCGATATCCTCCAGGTGTAAGGTGGGTTGAAACACTCACTTGCATCTCCGGGTTCCCTGGCCCTGACACACCCCTACCATGACACTGAGCTGCTTCCTGCAGTAGAATTGTTAGGGGAAATAAGACACGGGCTTCTAGCAAGGCCACTTCCACAACGCCATTGAAGGATCAGAGACCTGGTGCTGGAGAACGCAGGTCAATGGTGAAAGAAGGAGCCCTGGTCTGTCTGCTGCCAACTGCCCACCTTCCCAAGGCACCAGCATCTGGATGATTGCTGATTGGCACTGCTTGCTGCAACTGCTATTGAAGAGATGTGAAAAAGATGGAGAGTACAGAGGAAGCCTATACAAATACCTCCACAATTGCAGGGTACTTCAAAAGAAAAAGCATTCAAGATATGGAGGTGGTTTCATTTAGAAAAGCAAAATTGAGAAGGATAATTTGAATGTTATTGTGAAGTCGGAAACCAGAAGTTGTCCTCACTTTGGAGTGTAGAGGAGGTGGAGAGGATGAAGTAGACAGAGGTAATGGAAGCAAAGACCCCAGGGGTCTGTGGGATGCATTTCCTGCCTTCCCAGACAGGGAAGGGCTGGGAGACTTCTTTTGTCAGTTTCAGGGGCTACTGCTTAACTGAACTACATCTATCAAGCATTTTGCTGACCTGATGAAACCACTAGCGAATTACTAAAACAACCTATTAATCTGTTGAGTGGGATTCCTCTTCTGATGAACAAGGACTTTGGAAATACTGCTTAATTGAATCAGTGATGACAACTGAGCTAATTTTCAACTGCAACTGATATTTCACAGAGAATGGAGCTGAGTTTTCCTACTTATAAGCCATCAGGTGTTGGAACTAAATGTACCTACTTGGTGTTCTTTCAGAAAGAGGTCCCATCTACAAAATCCAGTTTGTGAATTTCACAAGAGCTTGCTTTTAGGGTACATTCTGAAACACTGGTCTTTCCACCCTGTGCCCAATTATTTCTTAGCTCCAGCTGGTGTTTCTCAAAACAGGCAGTCATGTTTGCCCTCAATTTCCCGGGCTGGTTTTGCAAGGCTAGCCCTTTAGTTCTCGTTAGAGCCAATGGTTCTCAACCTTGGCTGCACATTAGATTGTTTGGTGAACCTTTAAACATCACTGATATCTGTGCTCTCCCTCCAGATGTTCAGATTTTGTTGCTTTGGGGTGCAGCCCAGGCACTGGTATCTTTAATAAGCATCCCAGCAGACTCTCTTGTGCAGCCAGGGGGTGAGAACCATCCTGTGAGAGCATCTAAACTGGCAGAGGTGCTTTCTAGGAACACCTGTCTCACAGGTGCGGGTAACCCAGAATTCTAGTTAGCATAACTTTTCATTCTGTTTGCTTTTTGTGTGTTTCAGTGGCAAAAAAAATGTATCCAAATAAGTGCAAATATCCCCTAATTTAATAATTATTTTATTTAAAAGCTCAGTCACATTTTAGAAAGATGCAGCTTCACAAGCACCCTAGATGATCCTGATATGAATAGTAAAAAAGAATAAAAAGGAAAAAAGAATGTGGAACAAATTACATGCCATCACCTAGATATAATTTGTTCCGCCGTTTTTCCCCCACCATTCATATCAGACTCATCTGGGGCACTGGTTAACAGGCATGCTCCTGGCTCCCATTCCAGAATTACTTAATGGAGCACTCTGGGTGGAGCCCAGGAATCCTCATTGGGGCAGTTGCTCTGGGGGATTGTGGTGAGAGTCGGTACCAGTGCTTACCCGGGTTTAATTAGTATTAACCCTGTTTGTCCTGAGGGCACTAGTAAATCTTAGTACTCACAGTATTTTTGGTTTTGCAGCTGCAAGGCTTC
This sequence comes from Anoura caudifer, assembly GCA_004027475.1. Taxonomy (NCBI): domain Eukaryota; kingdom Metazoa; phylum Chordata; class Mammalia; order Chiroptera; family Phyllostomidae; genus Anoura; species Anoura caudifer. Next base: position 805,244 of record PVKU01000076.1, read on the forward strand.
TCGCCCTCGTCAGAACCTTGCACCTCTCCACTGGACTCATGCACTATTTTCTGTGCAGGCTGTTTGCTAATGAGAGAGATGGCCCGATTTAACCTTTCTGGCATTCCTGGCAAACTAAAAGTTCTCTTGTATCTTTCCTCAATTCTGTCACAAAGCAGAAAAAGAAAGAAAAATGAAGTGGTGGCATGTGATGTCACTAGTCTGCTTAAAAAACCCCATGATTGTCTATTTCCAATTAGCAGTTTCCCTGCCAGCTGGCCTCTGCGTCTCTCCAACTTGCCCTGGTATCAGGTATCCAGCTGCGTAGTGTTTGCTGATTTATTTGCATCAAATAGTCCCTTAATAACCGTCTCTCACAGGATCAAACACCTCTGCTTTTTGGCGTAGTTTTCTCTCAAGAATTAGGAGTTAGAAAGCCAAGGTCTACCCGTGATGTTGAACACTGATGATCAGAGAGCACGATATGACTGGAGAGCAGCTGTGAAATGGTGTCTCCATGTAGAAGGAATCTGAAGGATTCCTGCTTGGCTGTTGTCACTCTCCTGGTTCTGTTTCTAACAGTGAGCAGATTCTGGGTGTCTGCCTTGGATGTCTACTATCATACTTTTCTAAAAATCGAGCTGCCTTGGATTCAATCCCCAGTGACATTGAAGAATGAATGTGATGAGTTTTGAGTTAAAGAGGCCAACTGAAAATTGAGCACATGCCGAGAGACCCTGTTCCCGCTATAAACCTGTGGAAATGTCATACAAATAATAAATTATTCAAAGTTAAAAAGAACCAAACAGAAGTTTTGAAGATGAGAGTCATTGAAATAAGCTCATGAGATAGATTATAGAATGGTTTAAACACAGATAAAAAAAGAATTAGTGATTTGAAAGACAGAACTGACAGTTTTCCATAGGTAGTGCAGAGAGAGCAGGAGATAGAGTATGACAGAAATTAGGAGACATGGAGGGTATGATGAGAAACTCTAACTTATATTATCTACTAGGAATTCCACGAGAAGAGAGAAAATAAAAGAAATCAAAGTTTAAAGAAGCAATGGCTAAGTGTTTTCTAAATGTGAAGACAATGTTCTAGAAACAAAAAGTCAGAATGCCAAGAAGGATTTAAAAGGAAAAAAAATCTCTCAGCAGATTCCATTGTGGTAGAATAACAGAATATAAAACCCTAAAATCCACCAGAATTACCTCTGAGACAATGGCTGTCAGGCTGACAGTAGACCTCTGCTAAGTAGATGCCAGGAGACAAGGGCTACTACTCTGAAACACTCTGAACCTGGAATTTCACATGCGGATCCTAAGAACTAACCTAAGCCTATTCTCACCGCCCTATTCTTGTAATAAATTTTGATGGCCTCCTGTGAGGCCGTTAGTGGTGAGTAAGGCCCCTTCTGTACAATATTGCCACTGGGAAGGATGCTATAGTGAAAGCAAGGCTCAGACAAACTCTGTCACACTCATAAACATTTTTGGTAAGCAGGCACAAGTAGTCTTGTTCTTATAAGGTCAAGGACACTAATTCTGCATTCTTTTTTTTTTTTTTTTAAACAGAATGATTATATTTCAATACACAATAATTCTGCATTCTTTAGGCATTTCTACCCATGCCTTGCATACAATATTCCCTAGAGGCAGATATGACAATATCCCAGAAGCAGAATCAGCTGACCTTGTTGGATCAAAGGACAGGGTCCTCTGTTACATAGCCCACTGCTGCACAGGGAGGTAAGCTGTTGGGCTGGCCCAGTTCTGCACCTCATTCATGTAGGAGTGGAGAGGTGTCTGTACAATATTTCTAATCAACCCCATAGCTTGACCACCAATTATTTCAACAATGGAAAATATTTCCATAAAAATATGCTAATTACCAGGCTCTCCATGTGGTTTTAGATGGTAGTATTTGAGGGCTTGCAGAAGCTGCCTTTGTGAAGTGAGCCTTAAATGGGGTCTTTCAAATTCTAATGAACTACTCTTGGGGAATTTATTATGGATTAGGGTGTTTCTAATCTTAACCAACCATGACCAAATTAAAGCAAGTATATACTCATATTTATGGATATATATCATGCTATCTCTGATGAAGTATTTTAAAGTTATAGACTTTATAACAACAGCCAAATTAAATTTTTAGGAATGAGGGCAAACTCAGGACATTGTAAACATAATTTCCCCACAGGTAGGAAGAAGGAACAAAGGATGTCCTAAAAGAGGCATGCAAATGAAAGTGGAAGGAAGTTATGGTGGGCAAGAGCAAAATAACAATTTTTATTTATGTTTACAAGAAAAAATATAACTAAAATTCTGGTCATAAAAGTAACAAAGATTTGAGACTGTGTTAGTTTGGGAGGGAAGTACAAGCAAGCTAAGGTTGGGGAGGTGAAATACAAATATCAAATAACTATATTTAGTTTCAAAAGTATAAAGTTATTATGTGTTTTAAACTCTAAAGGGTAACTGCTGAAAGAATAGAAATAGGAAACTTCTCAAACCAGGAGCGGAAAATAAAGGATTATTAGTGTGAAATTATAAAAAAAAAAGGACTAAAACACACACTAAAGGCATGGCAGAGATTTTTCAGGAGTGAAGGTTGAAGGGTGACAGTGAGGATTGGGGGGGTGTTGAGGATTATGAAAAAAAAACAGCAAACAAAACTACAGAACTACTAATTTTGCATGGTGGGAACATAGACTTTTAAAATGTAATTTGCACTTCTTTTTATATTGTTGAAGGAGCTAAATCTTAAAACAAGAAAAACAGATGTTGTGACTTGGATTTTTGAGTGTAACTGCCAGGAAGCCATCAAAGGCTGGTGTGAAAGGCATGTACACTAGAGAGCAAGGCTGAGCATTTCAGTCATTGTGTTAAGCTCATAGCAGTGCTCAATTAATGCTTGTAAGTGCAAGCTTGACTCTGAACACTCATTCACTTTCCTTTTAGGAATTTTGACCCTGCTATGAAACAACTTTCTTTCTCAAAAGGTCCAAGTTTACTCTTGTCAATCTCTTCTGTTGCCTTTTGACCTGTCCCTTCTGAGGTCCCCACCCCAGCACACACTGAAGTGGTTAGAGCTCTTTTAGCCCATCTCAGAATGTCAGGCCTTCAAGTGTTTGCGAGTTGATTGGGCCCACAGAACCCTGCAGATATCTGGATGACTACAGAACAAATTCCTGGGAAGAACTGAGGAACTCCTCCTCCAAACCATTCCTCCCCAGTGCCGACCTGTGCCTGGGAAGAGAGCACACACGGTCTGCCTTCACCTACCTGGGCATAAACTTTCCGCCTCCCTGGGTGCCTACGGTGACCTTCATCTCTCTTTCTCTCTCTCTCTCTTTCTCTCTAAGATTTTATTTTATTTTATTTTTTTTTACATTTACACAATGGAATTCTTTTTTCCCCTTTTCTTCTTTTTTAAAAATTATATTTTATTGATTATGCTATTACAGTTGTCCCATTTCCCCCCTTCATTACCCTCCACCCTGCACACACCCTCCCACCCACATTCCCCCCTTTAGTTCATGCCCATGTGTCATAAGTTCTTTAGCTTCTACATTTCCCACACTATTCTTGCCCTCCTCCTGTCTATTTTCTACCCACCATCTATGCTACTTGTTCTAGGTACCTTGTCCCCCTCTCTCCTCTTCCCACTCCCCTATTGCTAACCCTCCATGTGATCTCCGTTTTTGTGTTTCTGCTCCTGTTGTAGTGGTTTGCTTAGTTGGCTTTTGTTTTAGGTCTGGTTGTTAACACCTGTGAGTTTGCTGTCTTTTTACTGTCCTATTTTTATCTTCTTTTTCTTAGATAAGTCCTTTTAACATTTCATATAACAAGGGCTTGGTGATGATGAACTCCTTTAACTTGACCTTATCTGAGAAGCACTTTATCTTCCCTTCCATTCTAAATGACGGCTTTGCTGGACAGAGCAATCTTGGATGTAAGTCTTTGATTTTCATGACTTGGAATACCTCTTTCCAGCCTCTTCTTGCCTGTAAGGTCTCTTTTGAGAAATCCGCTGACAGTCTGATGGGAACTCCTTTGTA